>CM071936.1:88692796-88959328 GCA_016081115.2 Rehmannia glutinosa | reverse complement strand
ATTAAATTATAATACATATGGGAAAATGCACTAACTATACATAAACATATGTCTAATCGCACATCAAACTCACACTCTCTACATAGTAAATAATGTCTAACAATATAATAAATCATATTATCTACACGATTTGTGTATACAACAAAAGCGGCCTATCTATACGAAAACTATATCTAAATATAAAACAAATAAAACCATCTATACAATAAACTTTGCAATTTAAAAAAAATAGAAAATGTAAAAAACAAACACACACCGTGGAATACGTCGTTGCGAAAAATCTCGACGTGACCCAAAGAGCTTTAAGTTTCTCCTTAGAGTTCAAAATCACCAACCAAGCATCAACCACAAACCTACACCGAGATAATTGCCTGGCCTCATGGACTTGAACTCATCCTTATACAACATCCGATCACCCAACTTGAAAATAACCTCGTTCTCGACCTCATGCCTATACAAAAATTAAAAAAGTCAAAGAATCGTTAAACAAATTAAAAATAAAATAAAAGAAACAAAAACCAAAATATATATACTTATCCTCATCCGCATTCTAAAAAATCCATTTCGCTTATCATGTTGTGATTTTTGTTCAATTTTTCAAGAACATCGATCCATCTGTGCTTAAATGGGATGTCAAAATCTTCGCCTTACGAGGCTTCCTCCGACTTTTCCTCGCACAAACCTTACTTCTACCACGCCCCTTGAAGTACCGACTTCATTCTTTACTTTGTCTCCACCTCAAAAATGCCCGTCGCATCCGCTTTATTGGTTATTTTTCTCCACCATCCGGGATTGCGCTGAATCGTGATCTCATCTTTCCCCATAATCGTGCCACCAACCCTAGCCTCAAAAGATCGGCCTCTTTGACAACAATTTCACCAACCTAAAACAATAAAAATTGAAGTTAAAAATCGTCATGAAAGTACACAAAATATATAAATAAAGGGACTTACATTCAAATGGTCATCACCGCCGCCGCCCTTTTCTTTTCTCTCCCCAACATTTTCTCCTGGTAATGCCGTGTCGCTCTAAAACAACCCCAAATCTGATTGGGAAAATCTTGTGTAAATCCCATACCAAATCCCGCATCGTCAAACCATTTCTTGAATTCCCCTCCGAAAAACTGCATTCTCAACCTTCTCCAATGCCGCTATGTTTTCAGGAGTTCCAAAATGCATCATCGCTTGAGTCTCATCAACATCACTGTGATCATTTGAGCCCTTCGCTCCTTTTTCACAAATTAGATTCCTCGCCACCGCCTCACCTCGGGCAAAACCTAGGTCGATTCTGCGATCTCCTTGGAGCATCCTTAACCATGACTATAATATCCGATCGACGCCACCGCCAATTTAGTCAAAACCCGCCAACATAACCCTCAAAAAAACAAAAACAAAGAATGTTAAATCTACAAAACTATATTACTATGTATACAATATTTTAATATTAAGTAAGCATTAAATGTACATTAAGTATACGATTAAAAATCTAAAAACTATATCACTATGTATACAAAACTATATCACTATCCATACACTATTAATATATTAACTATATACCTAAATCTTGATAAGTAAACATTAAAAAATGATGATACAAATAAACATGTTTGAACATCAAAACAAAACACCAATAATACATAACAATAACACTATATATACACTATTATCTTATTAAATATACATAAAAACATGCATTAAATAAGGGAAATACTGCATGCCACCACCCCGCAATGAAGCCCCCGTGTACATCCGCTGCCTCCAACAGTCCTCCCGAACATCCGACGGGCCTCACGAACCCAAGAAGGGCCCTCATAAACCTCCTGACGGCCCTCACCCAATAGTTCCACCACAAAACCCCGCCCAAATCCACAAAGCCCCATCTTTGTCCTACACCCTTCGACGCTAGCTCAATGGTCAATGCCACTACACTAGGTAATCTTCTAGGAATGTGGCAATTAAAAACCACGACTATGTCCATGTAAAGACTCGACAAAAAAATGATTAACAAAATACAAAACAAGAATTCAATTTTATTCGCAACCAACGTATCCAAAGTATACTCGCACTAATTTAAATTCTTGATATTCCCCACATCTTCCAGGCTCTTCATAATCAATGGGTTGACGTACCCAGACTGAATGTTATCAATAATACAACAATCCACCAACACAATCAAATGTCTCTTAAACCACGCACCCAGACAGACTCAACCTTCATTCTCTGCCAGACAGTCTCAGTCTTTATTTTGTACACACCACTTGCACTAACTTTGAAAAATCGCTCCACCGATAATACAACTCACACATATCCGACTTAGCCTTTTGACAATAGGTATATTCCCATTAGGAAACCTAAGAACCCTTTCAATATCCTTGTAACCACAATGTAGTGACCTTCCATTGTTTAAAGCCATTCACAACTCGCGGGATTGAAACTATCCACTAACCAATACATTAGCCGGGATGGGAATTTATCAATCTTAACTTCCAATAACGTCCCCAAACCCCAACTCCACCACTGATCTCTTCAAGGTGGATTCAATCTCTTCATTGAATCAACAAAAAGTGATATTGTTGATCGTGGTCGATAATCGTGGGAATGAATCCTTCAAATTTCCCCGGTCCCTCGGCCTCTTTACAGGGGACACCGCCCACTACCTCGCCAACGCCACCTTTTCTACCTCTTTTAATTATGCTTGAAAAATACACCAGTCTTATCATATCACAAAGACACAAAAATATAAGTATACAACAAATATATGCGATATTTTCACTAAATATACAAAAGAAAACACAAATAAGTTTACAACAAACATATGCTAAATTTTCACTAAACCATAAATACTTACATCAAGAATTAACTAATTATACATCAAAACATATATAAGTAGACAACAAAACACATATAAATATACAACAAAACACATATAAGAATACAACAAAACACAAGTATACGTAACTATAGTGATGTGAACCGCAACAACAAATTGTGCATACGACCCAACAACAAGATGTTGTTAACCCAAGATCTTCAATAGTTCGGTTAAAGATGGTGAAAACCTCGACCCGTTGCTTAGCAAAGCAAGAACCTCGGTATGTGAAGACACCACAAGAAATTATGGATTATTGCCTGATAAGTCGATAATTGCAACAAGAAACGTAAATCTTGAAGCACTTGGAGAAACCCAAAGGGTTGAAGAGAAAATCTTTAATCAATATTCAATATCAAAGTTGTTATGAAAAATAAATAAGTGTTTGTCTTATATAGGTGACTCAAAGCAAACCCTAAACAAACTAGAAAGGAAAATAAGTCCAAACCCAAAAAGGAAACTCAATTGCAGTCAATATTCGCGTGTGGGCGAAAATACGCGTCCGGGATTTTCGAATCTGTTCCTGGAGTCTTCATAAACGCTGTAGCCCTTTCTCTTAGGTTTCCATAGCAACTTGAATCAGCCCAATACCAATTTTGTAGAGAAATCTATGTCCTAAATACTAAACCCTGCCAGTGCTGAAAATTGTTGACGCGCTTGGACGTTTTTTTTTAAGGAATCCTCTTGCTGTTCAACCGTCAATGCTTCCTTTCGACACATGATTAACTAATATGACTCTAAACTCAATATACTTGGCCTCTAACATCAACTTGGCCACTCAAATGACTCAAAATAATGAAAATAAAAATAACACCTAATCTATGATAAACAAATACAAGAACTCAAGAACTCAAGTACATAGTCTTCAAGAACTCGAGATAGCTTGCATTTGGTGTTGTCCGGATCCTTCGTGACTTGATTTTCATCATTCCCTCCTCTTGAAAGGGATTGGTCCTCGAATCCAAACGTTGGACCCCAAAGGTTGAATGATCATGTCAATCCACCCGGATCAAATGTTAAACGACATGCACATTCATCCATTTTTCCATAATCCTGTAAACAAGAAATAATAATACTAGGCGAAACAAAGATAAAAGTGTTAGAACATGAAAACTTATTCCAAGTTTCACTCTTCTCTTTACCATGAATATATATTTTCCTCGAATTTTACCTCAATGGCCATTACCCCATGTTTTCAAATTTCACTCAAAATTACTAATCACCCTTTTCTCGGCCATCACTCGAATCTCACTTCTACCGCTTCGCGCAGACTCTCAATTTTTCTCACTCAATCTCTCATTGTCTTCGCTTCATAATTTTGTTGTCGCTCACCCGCCGACTTTTCTATCTCATCAACCCCACCAACTTCAACTTCTAATGAATCATCGATTCAATTATTGGATCAATACTCAACATATCATCAAAATCCAATGATAATGCAGATCCCCTTTCACCGGATAGAGTACTTTAGAACATCCTCCAACTTCGCTTTACAATATCTATCTCTCGGCTTGACAATCTATAATCTTGATTCGACAACTTCTCGAACTTCCTCCAACTCCGCTTGATTACCTTTATCGAGGGGTTCTCCGTTTTTACAAATCGACGCAAAACATGGATCATGGTCAACAAAATCCTGCCGTTGGTACTAATATTGGAGGTTTTCTTTGTAACACCCTCCTCTTGAGCGGTTGCTCAACTTTTGTACCCTTCCAACCAACACGAGTCCTCCTTCTACTCGGGCTATAATTCCGTCCCCCTCAATGTACCCATTAAATTCATCATCTAACTCAACCGGATCTACACGCCTTTGTCTTTGCACCGTCTCCTGTTTTGGTGCTACTATCTTCACCCTAGCTCCCCATACATCTCTAACATCATCTTCTTCATAAGACCCTCAATTACCTCTATGTGTAATTTGTTGGTCAGATCCAACGGTTGTCTCTTTTCTTCAGACATGATGTATAAACAAGTGCAATACCAACAACAATCCCCCAAAAACAAAATCTCACGCTCCCAACAAACCACGAAATCAACTCCCTCATATATATATTTTTTGGAATTATGGTTTTTTTTTCCTTTTTTTTTGTACCCTTGAAGAACTAGGGTTTATAAGAAATGCTGGAAAATAACAAGAATTAAAGAACAATGATAGACTTAACCTTGCTAGATGGCTCTGATTACCAACTGATGTGAACCGCAACAATAATTGTGCATACGACCCAACAACAATATATTGTTAACCCAAGATCTTCAATAGTTCGGTTAAAGATGGTGAAAACCTCGACCCGTTGCTTACCAAGCAAGAACCTCGGTATGCGAAGACGCCACAAGCAATTATGGATTGTTGCCTGATAAGTCGATAATTGCAACAAGAAAGGTAAATCTTGAAGCACTTGGAGAAACCCAAAGGGTTGAAGAGAAAATCTCTAATCAATATTCAATATCAAAGTTGTTATGAAAAATAAATAAGTGTTTGTCTTATATAGGCGACTCAAAGTAAACCCTAAACAAACTAGAAAGGAAAATAAGTCCAAACCCAAAAAGGAAACTCAATTGCAGTCAATATTCGCGTGTGGGCGAAAATACGCGTCCGGGATTTTCGAATCTGTTCCTGGAGTCTTCATAAACGTTGTAGCCCTTTTTCTTAGCTTTCCATAGCAACTTGAATCAGCCCAATACCAATTTTGTAGAGAAATCTATGTCCTAAATACTAAACCCTGCCAGTGCTGAAAATTGTTGACGCGCTTGGACGTTGTTTTTTAAGGAATCCTCTTGCTGTTCAACCGTCAACGCTTCCTTTCGACACATGATTAACTAATATGACTCTAAACTCAATATACTTGGCCTCTAACATCAACTTGGTCACTCAAATGACTCAAAATAATGAAAATAAAAATAACACCTAATCTATGATAAACAAATACAAGAACTCAAACTCAAGTACATAGTCTTCAAGAACTCGAGATAGCTTGCATTTGGTGTTGTCCGGATCCTTCGTGACTTGATTCTCATCATTCCCCTCCTCTTGAAAGGGATTGGTCCTCGAATCCAAACGTTGGACCCCAAAGGTTGAATGATCATGTCAATCCACCCGGATCAAATGTTAAACGACATGCACATTCATCCGTTTTTCCATAATCCTGTAAACAAGAAATAATAATACTAGGCAAAACAAAGATAAAAGTGTTAGAACATGAAAACTTATTCCCAGTTTCACTCTTCTCTTTTACCATGAATATATATTTTCCCTCGAATTTTACCTCAATGGCCATTACCCCCATGTTTTCAGCCCACTCAAAATTACTAATCACCCTTTTCTCGGCCATCACTTGAATCTCACTTCTACCCTTCGCCGGACTCTCAATTTTTTCTCACTCAATCTCTCATTGTCTTCGGCTTCATAATTTTGTTGTCGCTCACCCGCCGACTTTTCTATCTCATCAGCCCCACCAACTTCAACTTCTAATGAATCATCATATTCAATTATTGGATCAATACTCAACATATCATCAAAATCCAATGATAACGCATCCCCTTTCACCTGGATAGAGTACTTCAGAACATCCTTTAACTTTGGCTTTACAATATCTATCTCTGGCTTGACAATCTATAATCTTGATTCGACAACTTCTGGAACTTCCTCCAACTCCGGCTTGATTACCTTTACTGAGGGGTTCTCCGTGGTTTTAAAAATCGACGCAAAACGTGGATCATGGTCAACAAAATCCCAAGCGTTGGTACTAATATTGAGGTTTTCTTTGTAACACCCCTCCTCTTGAGCGGTTGCTCAACTTTTTGTACCCTTCCAACCAACACGAGTCCTCCTTCTACTGGGCTATAATTCCGTCCCCTCAATGTACCCATTAAATTCATCATCTAACTCAACCGGATCTACACGCCTTTGTCTTTGCACCCTGGTCTCCTGTTTTCGGGTGCTACTATCTTCACCCGGCTCCCCATACATCTCTAACATCATCTTCTTCATAAGACCCTCAATTACCTCTATGTGTAATTTGTTGGTCAGATCCAACGGTTGTCTCTTTTCTTCAGACATGATGTATAAACAAGTGCAATACCAACAACAATCCCCCAAAAAAAAATCTCACGCTCCCAACAAACCACGAAATCAACTCCCTCATATATATATTTTTGGAATTATGATTTTTTTTCCTTTTTTTTTGTACCCTTGAAGAACTAGGGTTTATAAGAAATTCTGGAAAATAACAAGAATTAAAGAACAATGATAGACTTAACCTTGCTAGATGGCTCTGATTACCAACTGATGTGAACCGCAACAACAATTGTGCATACGACCCAACAACAATATGTTGTTAACCCAAGAACTTCAATAGTTCGGTTAAAGATGGTGAAAACCTCGACCCGTTGCTTACCAAGCAAGAACCTCGGTATGCGAAGACGCCACAAGCAATTATGGATTATTGCCTGATAAGTCGATAATTGCAACAAGAAAGGTAAATCTTGAAGCACTTGGATAAACCCAATGGGTTGAAGAGAAAATCTCTAATCAATATTCAATATCAAAGTTGTTATGAAAAATAAATAAGTGTTTGCCTTATATAGGCGACTCAAAGCAAACCCTAAATAAACTAGAAAGGAAAATAAGTCCAAACCCAAAAAGGAAACTCAATCGCAGTCAATATTCGCGTGTGGGAAACAATACGCATCCGGGATTTTCGAATCTGTTCCTGGAGTCTTCATAAAGGTTGTATCCCTTTCCTTTATCTTTCCATAGCAACTTGAATCAGCTCAATACCAATTTTGTAGAGAGAGTTATGGCCCAAATACTAAACCCTGCCAGTGCTGAAAATTGTTGACGCGCTTGGACGTTTTTTTTAAAGGAATCCTCTTGCTGTTCGACCGTCAATGCTTCCTTTCGACACATGATTAACTAATATAACTCTAAACTCAATATACTTGGCCTCTAACATCAACTTGGCCACTCAAATGACTCAAAATAACGAATATAACACATAATCTATGATAAACAAATATAAGAACTCAAGAACTCAATTACATAGTCTTCAAGAACTCGAGATAGCTTGCATTTGGTGTTGTCCGGATCCTTCGTGACTGGATTCTCATCACATAGATACATACGTCAAAAATTAACTACTTACACGGTAAAACACATCTATGTATACATCAAAAAATATATAAGTATACATTTACCTATACAAAATATAAGTATACATCAAACATACAAAACAATACTCATCTTCTTCGACTAGAAAAATCTAGAACCTCCATTAAAATACATCAAAGACACAAACTAAACCCTAGATAAAGATTTCATTTTGCAATCGCATTCTCCCAAAAACACAATACGCAATAAAAAAAACCATAGAGTTTCACATTTAAAATCGAAAAAATTGGAAAAAAATACTTACCTGTTTCAGAGATGAAGATGACTGGTCTCGCTCAAGAAATAACAATTCGCTCGCAACCTATACTCATGAACTCTCAATCTTCTTAGCCCCTTTCACACACCAACACACGCACACACACTCGTCGGGAAAACGGTGACGAGGGGTGCGACGGCGTGTTAGTTTCGCGAAAGGAGTCGACCACAACCAACTCTTCTTCTCTCTCTGTTCTTATTCCTCTGTCACTAATGGTGGTAGTGCGGTGGTGGGTTTCAGACTGAATAAGCTTGTGCTACCTTAGAATAAATTTCAGAAAAGAAAATATGTATTTGATCCTACCTTAGAATAAATTTCAGAATTTGATGGATTGTTGATTATTATGAAGGATATGAATTTATATAGTGTGATTAAGGTGTGAATGTTTTTGGTAGGAGGAAGATTTTAGGGTATTTAATATTCAAATTGCTGAGAATTTTGACATATCAAGCTAGGGAATTTTTTTTTTTATGTTTAGAATCTGAAATTTTAATTGAAATTGCTTATTGGTTGGTATGATTATGCTGTAATTGTGGAAATGGGATGTTACAGTCAACCACCTAGCGAGTTTTAGAATACTGGTTAATATGAAAATCTTGCATTCGACTTAAAGGTATAATATGAAAATAACAAAACGAGCAAATTTATCAATGAAGAATTTAGTAGGATTTGACCATTTTTATAAGTAGAGGGACTTACTAGAAATTTCCAGTTCAATATGTCACCATTTTCTCATTTAGACTTATAGTATCCATAGTTGTGCATATATTGTGGATCTAATATTTGAAGGCCTAGTATTAGAAATTGGTGCACATTTCTTGATTATTCTAGTTAAAATTGTATTAGAAAAAAAAAATCTTGAACAAAGATTACATAGTCTAGATTAGGAAAGGAAAAGCCTCGAAATATTAGAATTATAAAATAAAACTAGAAAAGTCTAGAACATGTATTTGATGGAAGAACAACCTCCTTGGACTAATATAAATAGATGTTGAGGCATTCTAGTGTAAGTAAGCAAAATCAAAGACAAAAGGGCAAGAGCTACGAAATGATGATTACATGGAGGCAACAGGCAAAGGCACTATTGATATAGATACAAAAAAGGGCAAGAGATATAATAATGAAGTTCTCTTAGTCCCTACAATAGATCAAAATCTACTTTGTGTGGGACAAATAATGGAGAAAGGCTACTTTTTGCATTTCGAGGGAGATTCTTACATAATCTATGATAAAAAGATAAATCCCTCGTATTTACAAAAGTTAAAATGAGGAAACATAGATGTTTTCCCATCTAGTGGAGATATGCAAAAGACGTTGCAATGATGGCCCAAGTTGGCGATACTTGGATATGTCATAGAAGGTTCAGACATTTCAATTTACAAGGATTAAATATCCTAAACCAGAAGAACATGATGCATGACTTGCCAACAATCAAAGCGCTTGATGGAGTCTGCGAAGGGTCATGCTCGGGAAACAACATCGACAACGTTTTCCATCCGAAAAAGCTTGGAGAGCCAAAAAACCATTGGAGCTAATACACACAGATATCTGCGGTCTAATGTGTACTCCTTCACATGAACAAAACAGGTACTTCATACTCTTTATTGACGATTATACTAGAATAACATGGGTTCATTTTGTACGTGAAAAATCACAAGTATACGATATTTTCAAGAAATTCAAGGCCTATGTCGAAAAGTAAAGTGGTCACAGAATCAAAACAATAAGAAGTGACCGTGGAAAAGAATACATTTCTACTCAGTTCACCAATTTTTGTGAAGATGAAGGCGTAGAGCATCAACTCACAGTCGGTTATGCACCAGAACAAATTGGTGTCTCAGGATGAAAGAATAGAACAGTAATGGAGACCACAAGATCTATGCTAATAGAGAAAGGTCTTCCAAAGTCCTTCTGGGCAGAAGCCGTAAGTACTGCGGTTTACCTACTAAACAGGTGTCCAACGAAAGTTGTACAAGGCAAGACACCGGTTGAAGCTTGGAGTGGACGAAAACATCAGCTAAACATCTACGAGTAGGGTGCATCTGCTATGTTCATATTCCACAACAATAAAGGAGCAAGCTCGATGAGAAGGCTGAAAGAGGTATATTCTTATGTTATAACACTCAATCCAAAGTTTATCAAGTCTATAGCTTAAGCACAAGAAAACTTATCATCAGTCGAGATGTAATGTTCGATGAAAATGTTGCATACAATGGGAGACAAACAAGTGGAAAGAAAGAGTATCATCCTTCCTACACTAGCTCAAGAACAAGAAGAAACTAGCAAAAATCCACTAGAGATGCCAGAACGAGCAACAACTAGATATCCTGACACATCTCCAGAATCAACACCAAAAAGGACCAGATCACTCAGAGAGATATATCAAATGTGTAATTTGATGATTGTAGCGCCAGATAGCTATGAAGCAGCTGATAAACAAGACGTCTGGGTAAAAACAATGAAAGAGAAAATAAAAATGATCGAGAAAAATGAGACGTGGGAGCTCACAGATCTTCCACAAGATAAAAAGCCATAGGAGTTAAGTGGGTCTATAAATCAAAATTTAACCCTCATGGTTCAGTTAAAAATACAAAGCATGACTTGTCGCAAAAGGATATGCACAACAGTATGGCGTCGACTACAATGAGACTTTCGCTCCAGTAGCCCGACTTGACACATTACGAGCACTTATTGCATTAGCAGCTCAACAACAATGGAAGATACATTAGCTCGATGTGAATTCGGTATTCGTTAATGGTTATCTTGAACAAGAAATCTATGTCGAACAACCTTAAGGGTTCGTGGTACAAGGAAAAGAAGACAAAGTTCTCAAACTTAAGAAAGCACTATATGGATTAAAACAAGCCCCACGAGCCTGGTATAGCATAATTGATGATGATTCACTCAGCTTGGATTCAGGAGGAGCCATAGTGGGCCAACACTATATATCAAGACCCAAGGTACAAATGATACACTCATTGTCTCTTTATACGTAGATGATCTCATTTTCACAGGAAACAATGACAATATGGTTATGGAGTTCAAAGAAGACATGATGAATACATTCGAGATGACAGATTTGGGCTTGTTGCACTATTTCCTTGGTGTCGAGTAAATCAAAGAAGAAATGGTATTTTTATCTCACAAAAGAAATACGGGAAAAGCTTACTTAAAAGGTTCAAGATGGAAGGATGCAAGACTACAAAGAACTCCACTTGACAATAGTAAGGTACTCAAGAAGGAGGATGGCTCATCGAAAGCGATAACTCACAAATTGAAGTCTAATCGAAGCCTACTCTATTTAACAAAGAATCGACCTTACATTATGTACGCAACTAGCTACCTATCAAGATTCATGCAAAAATCCGAGTCAAATTCATTACGGAGCAAAGAAAGAGAGTACTCCGATATCTCGCAAGGAACAAAGAACTATGGGATTTGGCATGAATCTATGCCTGACTCAAAACTAATTGGCTATACTGACAGTGACTGGACACGGTCAATTGACGACATGAAAAGCACATCAGGTTATGCATTCACATTGGGTTCAAGAATATTTTCTTGGGCATCCAAAAGCAAGCAACAGTCGCACAATCATCATCCAGGTTTGAGTATATAGCAAAGAAACAATGACTACCGACCAAGAAACATGGTTGAAGCGCATACTTGAAGACATGGGAGAACTACAAGACAAAGCTACAAAAATCTACTGCGATAGTAAGTCCGTGATAGCAATGGCAAAAATCTTGTGTTCCACAAAGAGAACTAAACACATAATCACTTCACCCGGATGTAGAAGCAAATAATGAAATTGAGTCGAGCATTGCAAGACCAAGAACAACTAGGCCGATATTTTCGTAAAAGCACTACCACGAGAAAAGTTCAAGACACTACGAGATATGATAGGAGTCACATAAATTTGCACCAAGGAGGAGTATTAGAAATTGGTGCACATTTCTCGGATTATTCTATTTATGAAATTGTATTAGAAAAAAGAAAAATCTATAACAAAATTTACATAGTCTAGATTAGGAAGGAAAATTCTAGAAGTATTAGAATTATAAAATAAAACTAGAAAAGTCTAGAACAAGTATTTGATGGAAGAAACTTAAAACCTCCTTGAACTAGTATAAATAGATGTGGAGGCATTCTAGTATAAGTAAGCAAAATCGAAGACAAAAATAAAACCGCTATTCAAACTTCTTGTGCCTTAGTTCCTCTATTCTTCTATAAACCAAATATATCTCCTTAACTTACATTACATATTATATTACACCTACAAATACAAGACTCTCATTTCCAAATATACTATAAAATTAATATCTATTGTATCCTAAGACTATTTCCATCACCTGCCAAGACCAAATAGCCACTCTGAAGTTGAGGTATGGCGCACAAGACAAAAATATAAGTATGTGGTACAAAATAACAATCAAGGAAGTTTGATTAAGCAAAATAGAGGTAGAGCAGCAAAACACAATAGCATGCAGCAATAAGATATTAAATAATCATGGCATTAGCATTTCATGGCAAAGAGCACAAATGTACATGCCAACAATAGAATATAAATTGCTTGGGAGGGCAACCAAGAATAATTTTATAAACCATCTATAAAAGAAAAAAAAAAGGTAAAATAATTCCTTACAAAGGTTAGTTATTTCTCTTAACATCATAATAGCTAAGTTATATGATGTTATTGATCAAATAACATCAGGTAAATTACTGTTAGATACATATTTTTACTCACTTTTACACAATACGGCGTAAACAAATTAGAAATTTGGCCTAATCGTATTTCACGAATATAAAGAAGTATAGGACAAAGGGACCTATTAACATTCACTAAATTGATATAATACCTTGATGATGATTCAGGTATATATTTTTGAAACAAATGCAAACCAGTGATGTATGACATCATCCTTAAGAGTGGCTGCAGCTTGACAAAACTCAAAATATGAACACAAAGATCCTCGTTTATAGCACTAATCACCTCAACCGGTGAAACAAACTAAGATTCACTACGCATCATCCGAACGTAATTCCAATTTTGATACGAACCCCCAAAAGAATTTCAAAACTCAATTTCCGACACTAAAAACTGGTAATGGACCTGGAAACATAACCATACAAGTCCTAAAATTGACTACGCATTACAAAGGTGATGCATGCACATTTCCTTGCCATACTGACTAGTTCCCATTCCATGCAATAAAAGTAATAAATAAGTCAAATCACAATATAAGAAATGTTGTGAAATAATTCCTTATTTGCTTTTATGTAAACTAATGATGATAGTATAGAGTAAACTAATGTAAACATAAATTGATAATAGTACAAAACTTTCAAATGGGATTAAACCAACTGTATCATTTCTTCAAGATTATTCATGCTTATATACTACTTTTCTCCAACCACTACACAATTATATTAAATGCATTTTGCATTAATTAAGTGTGCACATACATTTGTCAATAGCTACCAATAGTTAGGTGGTGCTTAGTCCACTTTGTAACACAACACTCCCCTTGACGTACACCATTAGATTGGATGATTACGCCTCATTAAAACCTGGCCGAAAAACCATGGGAAAATCTGATCAAGGGACAAAAATAAATAACTCAAATCCAAATCTTTTGCTTAAGCCGCCTCATTAAAAACCTTAAGTTGGAAAAATCCAATGGGATAAAAACTAGACAGAAGGAAAAAAGAGTACAACGCAAAGTATATGATTTTCCCCCATGAAATAAATAACATAATCCATTGAAGAGAATTATCAATCTTGCTTGATATTAACTCTTCATCGTATACAAATTTCTGGATGTAGACGTCGGCGGCAGGATTTTGTGAACAAATCAAAAGGTTGTAACATGAGCGAATTTGTTGAACGCTTACCTCTCCATTTTTCCTCGAGTTCATGTGTGGAAAAACTTTGGTGAAATAAGCTTGGTCCTATCACCTTTTATATAACTACCTTATACTTGAGCTATACACATTGCATTATCTTCAAGAATGATAGTGGGAGTGTCTCTAATCGGCTTTAACCGACAAGCATTTCGTTTATGAGGTATAACTTATCCAACCAAACACACTCATTGCTAGGTTCATGAAAAGAAATAATCTTAGAGTGATTTGGAAGAAGTAGCTACTAATGTTTGTTTGATAGATCGTGATGGTATAGTTGTACCATTATAGCAAAATAAATAATCGCTTGTGATTCACTTTGTGTGGATCATATCTATATTTCGCATCAAAGATAACCAACTAATCCGAGTTAGTAGATTCCTTGGAATAGAATAATCCCAAATCTATAGTACCAAAAAGATAACGAAAAATGTGTTTAATACCATTCCAATGTCGTCGGGTTGGCTCAGAACTATCTCGCACAAGTAGATTTACAGAAAAAGTGATATATGGTCTAGTGCATTGTGTTAAATACATTAATGCCCTAATTGCATTAATGTAAGGCACTTCAGATCCAAAATATCTTCATCGGATTCTTTTAATCGGAATGGATTTTTCTCCTGAACTAAACTACGCACGACCATAGGGGTAATCAAAGGATGAGCTTTGTCCATGTTAAACCGCTTAGTAACCTTTTAGTATATGCAGATTGGTGGACAAGTATCCCGTTTTATGCTCTAACTCAAGACCAAAACAAAATTTAGTTTTTCCAAGATCTTTCACCTCAAACTCTTTCTTTAGATATTTAGCAACATTAGATAATTCTTCAAGGGTGCCAATCAAATTCATGCCATCGATATACACAACAATGATAGCAAATTTGATATCAGATCTTTTAATAAAAACACATGGGCAAATGGTATCATTTTTGTAACCTTCCTTAAAAAGGTATTCCTTAAGTCTAGGATACCACATGCAACCTGATTGCTTCAATCAATACAACGATCTTTGCATTTGATCCAAGATAATTCACGGGGAGTATCCGATTTTGGCATTTTATATCATATCCATCGGGATTTTCATATAAATATCAAAATCCAATGAACCATATAGATATGTCGTTACTACGTCCATTAGACGCATGTCTAGATTCTCTTGGATAACCATACTAATATAGAAATAAAATGTGATCGTATTTATCACTGGTGAATATGTTTGATCATAATCAATCTCAGCCTGTGGGAGAATCCTTGAGCCACGAGTTGGGCTTTATATCTCACCACTTCATTTTTCTCATTTCTCTTTCGAATAAATACTCACTTGTATCCAATGGGCTTTACATTATTTGGAGTTTGAGAAATTTGCCCAAATACTTTTCATTTTTCTAGGGAAGCTAACTCAGATTTTATTGCTTCCTCCCATATAGGCCAATTAGGCCTCTAACGACATTCGATTATAGAACGTGGTTAACAATCATAATTATTGTTTATAATTTCTTGAGCAACCGAGAATGCAAAATTATCATCAATAATTATTTCATTTCGATCCCATATGTCATTACAATAATTCATGGGATTCTCGGTGCAATTAAAATTTTGTACATTTTCTGAGATATTAGGCTCTACAGGTTCGTCTGGAGTATACTCGTTAGTATCAGTTCTCCCCTTTCTTTTTCTAGGAATAGTCTCTTTTGAGCCAATAGGTCTGTCACATTCTTGTCGTGTGATATCATCATTCATTTTCTTATTTTCATTAGGAACAATAATCCTAGTTGGGCATTTGCAGCTGGAATATGAGACTTTGTGACTTTAGTAGCATCGTTAAATGCATCAGGAAGTCTATTCGCAACATTTTGTGAATGAATAATTCTATTCACCTGACTTTCACATTCATAAGTACGTGGATCTAAATGGGATAAGCTTTATTCATTCCAGGAGACACTCTCAACTGATTTTTGTTTATCTAAAACAAATTTATCTCTTCCCATTGATGGGAATGTTGTCTCATCAAAATGACAATCCGCAAATCTAGCGGTAAATAAATCTCCCATCATTGGTTTTAAGTACTGAATAATTGACGGAGAATACAATCCAACATATATACCAAGTCTACGTTGTGGACCTATTTTTGTCCTCTGAGGAGGTGGAATCGGCACCTGAACAGCACACCCAAAAGTGCACAAGTGCGAAATATTTTGTTCAAAATCAAGATTTAATGGCATTGAATGCATATGGTAAACAGTGGGGCGTAATCTAATTAGTGTTGATTCATGCAATATTGGGTGACCCCATGCTGCACTAGTGAGATTTGATCTCATTAATGATGTACGAGCAATGATTTGAATTCGTTTAATCGGTGATTCTCGCCAATCCATTATGAGTATGAACATGTGTTGCTCTGCTCGGCTCATTAATTCCCGATTAGGCGCAATATTCATCAAAACCTTTTGATGTAAATTCTTTGCACTATTCAATCTTATATTCTTGATGGATAATCAGGAAAATGTTCTCAAAGTTTAATAATTTCCGCTAATAATCGAGAAAATGCAATATTTGTAGTGGATAATAGACATACATATGACCATCTACATGATGAATCAATTAGACCATGAAATATCGAAACAAATACTACTTGGCAGGATGTATTGGTCCACAAATATCACCATGAATACGTTGTAAAAATGTTGGTGATTTGTAACCAACCTTTTCCAAGGATGGTTTTGTAATAAGTTTCCCATGTGAACAAGATTCACAGAAATAATCTTTGGACCTTAGCATCTTCGTGCTTTTCAATAGATGTCTATTAGTGTGTTCAATAATCCTACGTATCATAGTTGTTCCTAGGTGTCCTAGGAGATTATGCCATAACCCACATATATCGTGATTCACCATCTTTCAAGGCATAGTAGCGGATTCAAAAGCTTTAATTTGGACACAATATAATCCAGTAAGTCGTTGCTTCAAATTTCTCATGGACAATCCGCTTTTCCCATTTTATAGACGTGATACATCGACACTCTTTATTATATTCATTTAGTGTCTCCAAGTGATAGTCATTATCACGCACATTTTTAAAACTCAGTAGATTTCTCCTTGACCTACTAAATAATAATGCATTTTCTATATACAACATTGTATCATTAGGTAACACCTCTATTGCATTCCCGGAGCCATCAATAATCTCAACGGACCAGATATAGTTGTAACTTGTGCCTAGCATAATTTCACTCGAGAAATATACTTTATTTGTTAATATTGAGTGTGTTGTTTCACTATCAAGTAGACAATAATCTCTTTTCTCGGTGTTAATGTTATGAGAATTGGCAATTTTGTGTTTATCTGCACAGTGCAAAATCCAGTGTTGTAACACTGACTTGCAACACTTTTTCTGCGCAAATTCTGGGCTGATATCTTGCCAGATTATCTGTGATCTGTTTTAAAGGCTAATATTTTATCTCAAGGAGTTTGCTGATTATTTGGGATTCTTTATCTAAAAAGTATTCAACCCTCTTAATTGCCTTTTAAATATCTTTCCTTGTGTCTTTGTTCTTACCCATAAGGAAAGATTTTATTTGTTGTTGTTTTCCTTGTTTAGCATTTTGTGATTTAGCTGGAATTATGGTGGCCCTGATTCCAGCCATAAGAAGTGCGATTCTGCCTTGTGAGGATCGTTCTCTTTTCTCTATAAAAAGGGAATTCAGCCATTGAAGAAGATAGACAAGAGAAAATATCATTTGAGCTTATTGTTCTTCTTCAAGAAATATTTGTGTTACTTTTCTAGTCTTTGGGAGAAGACGGTGAAGATCTACGGTGTGGATCGACTCAACCATTCAAGGGATTTGAAGTTGGAGGGATTCCAACAAGGTTGAGATTCTGGAAGATTCGATCGATAATATTAGTCGAATACGAGTGTTGGTGTAGAAGATAAAGTTTGTGTCTTTATGCTTTTCGTAAAACCAGTCGTATTTGTAACTGTTGTTTTCTAATATTGGATTGTTTCTTCTCTGGGCGTGGCCTCGTGCATTAAGATTGAGCAATCTAAGCACGTAAAAATCTCTGTGTTATTTTTTATTCCGTTGTGTACTTGTATTGTTTGGTCCAGTGTTACAACATTAACGTACAACACCGTAAGAATCTGAATTGTTTAAATTTACTAGGCATCAGATTCTATCAATTGGCATCAAGAGCCATCCACTAATCCTTATTAGTGTGATCCTGTTTTTCCTTGTATATTTGTTGCTAACATGGATAGCTATCGTGAGGGAAGCTCTATCTCCCGACCACCTCTTCTCATTGGCACCAATTTCTCCTACTGGAAAGCCAAAATGAGGGCATTCATCAAATCTATAGATGAACGTGCTTGGAAATCCATCCTAACTGGTTGGACACCTCCTACTTGTGATGGCAAAAGTGTTCCAAAGAATGAAACTCAATGGACAAATCGCTGAAGATCAATCAAGCTAATTCAAATTCAAAGGCTCTCAACGCAATCTTGATGCGAAATTGATGAGAATCGATTCAAACTAATATCCACGTGTGAGACTTCCAAAGAAGCTTGGGATATTCTGCAAGTTGCCTACGAAGGAACCGAGTCCAGTAAGAATGTCTAAACTTCAAATGCTTACTACAAAATTTGAGAATCTTTGTATGAGTGAGAATGAAACCATTAGTGATTTTAACTCTAAACTCTATGATATCTCAAACGAATCTTTTGCCTTGGGAAAGAAATACTCAAATTTCAAACTTGTTAAAAAGGTTTTATGGTCTCTCCCTGAAAGATTTGCCTATAAGGCAACCGCCATTGAAGAATCAAAAGTTCTTTCAAAATGAAACTTGATGAATTAATTGGGTCTCTTCAAACTTTTGAAATGAATCTCAAGAAACAAAAAAAAAAAAAAAACTGAAAGAAGCAAGTTATAAAAAGGAGAAAAATAGGGAAATTGCCTTTCATCAAACTTCGATGAATTTATGAGTGATGCGGAAAAGAAATTCGTGAATCGCTTTGACCGCTCACCAAGAATTTCAACAAGATCTTCAAACAGTGGAAACAAAGGAGGAAACTTTCCCAAACCTGGAAAAAATTCTGGAACTCAAAGAAAGCAGTTTGATGGTGTTAAAGGTATTAAATGTAGAGAATGTGAAGGTTTTGGTCACATTCAAGCTGAATGTGCGAATACCTTAAAGAAGAATGGAAAATCACTCACCACATCATGGAGTGATGATGAACCAGAAGAAGATGAAGAAGAAGACAGCGTGAGAAATCAAGTTGCCTTCACTATTTTAAAAGAAGAAGTTGGTTGTAATCAAACGCACCCTGCTGCTACTACGTGTTGGGACACCGAGCAGGTATAACACTAGTTCTTCTTTCATTGAAACATGTCTGAATACTATTCTTCCTGCAGAAAAGAACAATTCCGACACTGAAGGTTCAGATGATGACTCTGATCTAGATGAAGAGTCAAGGAATGAGGAGCTGAGGAGAATATATCAAAAGATGCTTGATAAATGTGAATGTGTCAGCAAGACAAATGCAACTCTGGAAAAGAAGGTTGTATCTCTCACTCACAAAAGAGATGCTCAAGGGAGAAATGATTAAACTGGAGAAACTTGCTAATGATAGGAGAGAAGAACTCATTAAAGCAAAGGAAGAACTTAGTATTATGACCAACACTGTCAAGAAACTGAACTCTGGAAAAGGGAGATTAGATGAAATCCTCTCTCAAGGAAAATCTCAACAAGGTAGGGCAGGTATTGGATTTAATACTAATTTTAACAAAAACTCTGTGAATAAAAAGAAAAATTCTAATATTTTTTTTGTTAAAGAAGGGACATCCTATGGTCAAACTAGAAAAAGAAACAATGGTTTTATTCCTATATGTCATTATTGCAATCGTCCTGGTCACATAAGACCTAAGTGTTTTCGTCTTCAAAAACACACTAGGCAAGACAGGGTGCAATCTCATATGTATCAACATCAGCAAAGAAACACTTCTCACTTTAAAATAAATCTATCAAATCAACCCAAGAAAATCAAGTTAGAAAGGATGAATTCTCTTGCTATGTTGTGCACACTTTGAAAGCCAATGTTATCAATCCTGGTACTTTGACAATGGATGCTCCCGTCAAATGACCGGAGAACTAGAAAAACTGACTGATTTTGAAAGACATGAAAATGGGTCGGTTACTTTTGGTGATAGAGCAAAAGGTAAAGTTTGGGAAAAGGAACTTTGAATGTGTCTGGTCTTCCTTCTCTTAAAAATGTTTTGTATGTTGAGGGACTAAAAGCCAATCTTATCAGTATCAGTCAGCTTTGTGATAATGATCTTCTTGTGAGATTTGATAAAAATGTGTGTGCTGTTTTTGATAAAAGTGATAAATGCATTTTGAAATGTAACAGATCTTCTAACAATTGTTATCTGATTCAAGAACAAGTTTAGTGTTTTAATTCCTCTTTTGTGTGCAATAAATTGTCCTTAAATGACACTGAATTGTGGCACCAAAAGTTAGGACACATGAATTTTCGTGGTATGCTGAATCTTATTAAAATAGGAGCTGTTTTGGGTGTTCCTAATCTGAACAAAGATCACTCCGGGGTTTGTGGTCCTTGTCAACTGGGTAAACAGAAAAGGGAAGCACACAAGGTGTTACAACACCTGAGAACATCACACTGTCTGGAAATTATTCACATGGATCTCATGGGACCCATGCAGGTCGCCAGTATAAGCGGGAAGAAGTATGTGTTTGTATGTGTTGATGACTATTCCAGGTTTACTTGGATTGATTTTTTAAAAGAAAAATCTGACGCATTCTCTATTTTCAAAAAACTGGTTCTTAGATTGAACAATGAAAAAGGTTTCAATATTGGGAGAATCAGAAGTGATCATGGTAGAGAATTTCAAAATGTCAATTTTTCTAAATTCTGTGATAAACTTGGGATATTTCATGAGTTCTCTGCACCCATCACTCCCCAGCAAAATGGGGTTGCAGAAAGAAAAAATAGAACTCTTCAGGAAATGGCACGGGTCATGATTAATTCCAAGAAAATCTCACCCAGATTATGGGCTGAGGCTGTGAGTATTGCGTGCTATATTATCAATAGGGTTCATTTACGTCCGTGTACTAATATGACTCCCTACGAGATTTGGAAAGGTAAGAAACCCAATCTGAGTTACTTCCATGTGTTTGGATGTGTTTGTTACATTCTTAATGACAGACAGCATCTTGGTAAGTTTGATTCTAAGAGTGATGTGGGGATTTTTCTAGGATATTCTGTTAATAGCAGGGCTTATAGGGTTTACAACATGAGAACTCGTACTATCATCGAATCTATAAATGTTGTTGTAGACGATTCTAAAGATTTTGCAGATATATCCAAAGAAAGCATTGAAGAAGTTGCAAAAGAAGTTGATGTTGGGGAAACTGATGTTACAACATCTGAGTCCACACCAGAGACAGATAATGCAACAAACTCTGACCCTGCACCAGAGACAGATGCTGAAGCAGACCCTGAGTCTGATAATGGAGGAACTGAGTTTGATATCTTTGATCAAACCAGAAAAGAACCACCGAGCAGGATAAGAAGGAACCATCCAGTGGATCAAGTGATTGGGGAAGTGTCTGAAGGCATTAAGACAAGAAGTAAAGAGAAAGTTAATTACAGAGAAATGGTAAGATTTGTTTGTTTTACTTCTCTCATTGAACCCAAAAATGTTAAAGAGGCTCTTCTTGATGAATATTGGGTAAATGCTATGCAGTCTGAACTGGAACAATTTGAAAGAAACAATGTGTGGAATCTTGTCCCTAGGCCTGAAAGTTCTAATGTTATTGGAACCAAGTGGATTTTCAAAAACAAAACTGATGAACTTGGTAACATAACTAGAAACAAGGCTAGGCTAGTGGCTCAAGGCTACACACAGGTAGAAGGGGTGGACTTCGATGAAACCTTTGCACCTGTAGCTAGACTTGAGTCCATAAGACTCCTCCTTGCTTTTGCCTGTGTGCTTAAAATCAAATTGTTTCAGATGGATGTTAAAAGTGCCTTCCTGAATGGCCTTCTGAATGAGGAAGTTTTTGTTGAACAACCCAAGGGTTTTGAAAATCCTCACTTTCCCAACCATGTTTTCAAATTAAAAAAGGCTTTGTATGGGTTGAAACAAGCTCCTCGAGCTTGGTATGATAGGTTAACCACGTTTTTATGTGATAAGGGCTATAAAAGAGGAAGTGTTGATAAAACCTTGTTCATCCAAAAATTTAAGAATGGTATCACCATTGCTCAAATTTATGTTGATGACATAGTGTTTGGATCAACCTCTAAACAAAAACTTGATGAATTTATTGAATACATGTCCTCTGAATTCGAAATGAGCATGGTTGGTGAGTTGAACTATTTTATTGGTCTACAAGTTAAACAGTTTGACAAAGGGATTTTTATAACTCAAAACAAGTATGCCAAATACCTTGTTAAAAGGTTTGGGTTGGACAATAAAAAGCACATGAAAACTCCCATGGGGACTAATGACAAATTGTCCAAAGATGAGAGTGGTACTCCCATTGATCATACCCTCTACAGAAGCATGATAGGAAGCCTTATGTATCTCACTGCTAGCAGACCTGATATTAGCTACAGTGTCTGTGTGTGTGCTAGATACCAGTCTAGTCCTAAGGAATCTCACCTAAAAGATGTTAAGAGAATCATTCGCTATATTAATGGAACTACAGAACTTGGTATCTTGTATTCCTCTGACACTAACACTAACCTGGCCGGTTTTAGTGATGCTGATTGGGCAGGTGATGTTGATGACAGGAAAAGCACTACGGGAGGGTGTTTCTACCTTGGGAACAATCTTGTCTCCTGGTACAGTAAGAAACAGAACTGTGTTTCTTTGTCCACAGCTGAGTCTGAGTATATTGCTCTGGGAAGCTGTTGCTCCCAAATGTTGTGGATGAGACAAATGTTGGCTGACTATGGGGTTGAACAAAAAATCATTACTGCATATTGTGATAATTCTAGTGCCATAAACATTTCTAAAAACCCGGTGCAACACTCTAGAACCAAAACACATCGATATTCGACACCATTTTATAAGAGACCTCGTTGAGAGTAAAATTGTTACCATTGATTTTGTCACCACTGAGAATCAAATTGCTGATATTTTTACCAAAGCCCTAGACTTTCAAAGGTTTAATTACCTCGAAACAAAATGTTGGGTGTCCGCTTCTCTCTAAACAAGGGTTTTCAAAGTGTTGCAACACCATTTGCATCATTTCTCTTTCTTGGTGTGTTGCAACCTCTTCTTGATCTTAATTCTTTTGCATTAGACATTTTGCATCTTTAGGATCATTGCATTGGCCTCTGCTTTGGCTTGTAACTTGATTGAGTGCCCTCTGAAACTTACTTTACCTAAAAACAATTGTGGATCAATTTGCAAACAGAATGATTTTTCCCTGTGAAAGATGTATTTTTTTTGGGCCTTTGATGGAAAAAGCTGCCTATACATTGTGTGTGAAAGCTATTCGGTTGTGAACTATTCTATGTTCTTTTATATGCTTGAATCTTGTTATGATCTTCTGAAAAAGAGCTACCCATGTTTTGGAGCGAAAGCTACCGACTGGCTAATTGTTTCGCCGATTCCTTTCACAAAAAGATTGTTTAAAAGGGAAAAGGATTTTGATCCATTGACTTTGTGTGGTGATGTTCTTAGAAAAGGTGGTACAACACTGGGTTACAACACCAAAATGCCTGAGGTCCTTTTTTTTTTGTCAGAAATAAACTCATCATTCTAGACATTCCTCAGGATCATTTTTTGGGCTTTTTGAAAATATCCTCCTTATTGATTCAATGTGGTGTATTATTTTGGAAATGATTTTTTCCTTAAATTTGTCTTTTATAAAAGGAGCTGATCATCCGTGTTTATTTTGGATTTAATGCACACCCTATATTATGGGACTTTTCCAAAAATATTTGAATTTCAAAATAGCAGTTGGGAAGTTTTTATGGAAACCACCATTTTGGCCGCCAAGTGTATCTCTCCAATTAAGGGAGTTATTTTCTTTCCCTACATATACTCTCTCACTGTGGATATTTATAGACATTGTCTTCTCTTACCATATCTTGGAGTTGCACCCCAATTCTCTCTTACCCTTTCTTCTATATAGTGTGTTTTTGTAGTTGATCTTGTGCAGATTCTTAGTATGGTGCGTACGAGAGATCAAATTCTTAAAGAACTACGAGAGGTTGCAGAGAATCGAAGAAGAAACAGGGGCAATCCTGTTCCCAGAAACCCTTCCAATCAACCACCTACCACTGGTTGTGCACTAATCGGTGCTCTGACATCTCAAGGGCAATTTCTTGAAGTCGATTTAAACCAGTCTCCACCCTCTGATTCAAACCCTAGGGCTCGAGAGACTCGTGAAAGTTATCATTCCACTGCTGCAGAACAGGACGTTGGCAACATGGATAATGAACCATCTCGATTATCTCCTCCTTCAGGGAGAATCCGACCATCTGACCAAAGCTTTTCAAAAACTTATGTTCGGAAGAAGAAAAGAGGGGAATCGACCCTGACAAACCCACCAAAAGAAACCTAGGTGGTGGAAGAAGAAGCACATGTGTTTAAAGGAAGTGGCCCTGCGTCTAAAAAGGCTTCAAAGAGGATTATCAGGCAAATGGTATTCACAGACTCTGAGGATGAACTTCCCAGGGATGATCCTCTTGACAACATCCTTGTTCCTGATGTTGAGATGGCATCTTCTGAGAAAGACTCCTCTTCAGATGATGATAGTGATAGCACTGAGTCTGAATCGTTGAATGACACTGAAGGACCTTCAAATCCTGCTGGCAAGGGCAAAGACATCGATGTTGGAACATCTCAAGTCCACAGTGACTCTAACAGCTCTGACCTTGAACCATCTGATTCTGAGCTTGAGGACAACAAAGGTCTGTATGCTGCTTTTTATTCTTCCAATAATAAAAAATTGTGGAAAACTGTGGTCCAAAGGGAGATTCTGTGTGAACGTCCTATTAAGTTAGAGGATCATATCACTTATGGTATTTTGCCTTTACTTGTGTGAATTCTGTGTGACCAGTATTGGTTCGTATGTTGATAGAGTTGTTCGAGAGTTTTATTGTAATCTCCCGCATGATTTCTTTGATGAGTACTCGCTAAATATGGTAGTGTGTGGGTTCGAAAGAAAGTGTATTCCTTTACTTCGAGGACATCAATAGGGTTCTTGAAGGAAATGATGTTTCAAATGATAATCTTCCATCCGATATGGATGAAATTGCTAGAACCTCGAGTGGTGGTGTTGTGCAAGCCTGGCCTGCTAAGCAAGAAAAGTTCAAGACTAAGAATCTTACCAAGAAATACACTCTGCCGCATAAAATTGTCTTTGTTAGCAATTGGACCCCACGAAACACACTTCCTCTGTCACCACCGATCAAGTTCGCTCCTCTCTTTGCATTGGAACCAAGCATCCGCTCAATATTGGGCGCTTCATCTTTGATATTATTGGAACTCATGCCGGTTACACCAAAGATGTATGGTATACACCCTTTCCTTCTTTAATTTACAAGGTTCTTGTTTCTCGGGTTTTAAAAAGAAGGACTCAAGACTTGGTGGCTATACCGCCCAATTTCTATCTCTGTGAAGATCTTAAAGGGCAATAAAATCAATGACCTTGCATTGCCTATTGGGACTTCTATCGGTGCTACATCATCGATGTTCAAACACCACCAATGTTGCACCGAGGCTCGCATTAATCTTTGAAATAGAAGAGGCAGAACCGGATAAAATTCTGGACATCTAAAAAGTTGGATGCTCAAAGATTTCTTCAATGTGATACGTGTCACATCTACACATTTGGCACCTATTGCTCAAAAAGGGGGAGTAGACACTGGCCTGACCAATCTTGCTGATGCCGCTGCCATGGATGCATGGGCACAATCTCAGGGGGAGTCCACTGAAGAAGAAGAGGAACAATCTCTGGGGGAGGAAGAGGAAGGTTCAGAGGGGGAGTTCGATTATGAGGATGATGAAGAAATCATGTCTGACTCTAAGGGGGAGTCAAAGGATGATTAATAAACTGTAGCATTTTCTGATTATCTTCTGTTTCAATTCGAACTTAATTGTTTTGGATTTATAACTTGGATAAAACTACTGATATGTATGCTATTAGTTTTTTGATTTTGACTGTGCTAACCCTTGCAGGAGTTTTTGATTATTCTTGTTTCCTGTTTTTTTGTGTTTTGACCAAAAGTGCCAAAGGGGGAGATTGTTAATGTTATGAGAATTGGCAATTTTGTGTTTATCTCGCACAAAGGCAAAAATCCAAAGTTGTAACACCGACTTGCAACACTTTTTCTCAAATTCTGGGTTGATATCTTGCCAGATTATCTGTGATCTGTTTTAAAGGCTAATATTTTATCTCAAGGAGTTTTCTGATTATTTGGGATTCTTTATCTAGAAAGTATTCAGCCCTCTTAATTGCCTTTTAAATATCTTTCCTTGTGTCTTTGTTCTTACCCATAAGGAAAGATTTTATTTGTTGCTGTTTTCCTTGTTTAGCATTTGTGATTTAGCTGGAATTATGGTGGCCCTGATTCCAGCCATAAGAAGTGCGATTCTGCCTTGTGAGGATCGTTCTCTTTTCTCTATAAAAAGGGAATTCAGCCTTTGAAGAAGATAGACAAGAGAAAATATCATTTGAGCTTATTGTTCTTCTTCAAGAAATATTTGTGTTACTTTTCTAGTCTTCGGGAGAAGACGCTGAAGATCTACGGTGTGGATCGACTCAACCACTCAAGGGATTTGAAGTTGGAGGGATTCCAACAAGGTTGAGATTCTGGAAGATTTGATCGATAATATTAGTCAAATACGAGTGTTGGTGTAGAAGATAAAGTTTGTGTCTTTATGCTTTTCGTAAAACCAGTCGTATTTGTAATAACTGTTGTTTTCTAATATTGGATTGTTTCTTCTCTGGGCGTGGCCTCGTGCATTAAGATTGAGGAATCTAAGCACGTAAAAATCTCTGTGTTATTTTTTATTCCGCTGTGTACTGGTGTTGTTTGGTCCAGTGTTACAACATTGACATACAACACCGTAAGAATCTGAATTGTTTAAATTTACTAGGCATCAGATTCTATCACTCGGTGTTTCCCATGTGTACCTGATAAAATTATTATTTAAATTAATATTATATGATTATCAAAAACTCTATATTTGAAATATAATTACATCAATGTACAACAAAAGTTTAAATATAAAAGATTTTATTCGACAACATAAGCATAAATCATCTAACTATTACAAGTTAAAAATAGTTGCCCATGCTAACAAAGAAAAAACCATGAAGATAAGAAGATGAACCATAAGCCAAAAGGGCTCTGGAGGATATTTACCAACAACAAAAGCAGGATAGTGTACAAGAAGACCAATATAATGAGATATGCTACGATTAAGTAAATCATTTTTGGAATGAAAGAAATATGAAGTTTTAGAAAGATGAGAAAATATGTGTGAACTTGTTGAATGAAATGTTGGTATATTTATAGAATGAAAGTTACTATTACTAGTCGTTATCTAACCGTTATTGACCGTTAACTAGCCGTTGGAGGATAAAAAATTTGAATGTAAAATTGTGAATGATTTAGTAAAAATTTATTGATATTTTGTGATCCAAAAATTAAACACAAACAGATTTATTATTTCATATTAAAATTTTAAAATCGGAAATGTGTCATCCGAAAAAAGTACAAACATGGGTACAATCATATAACTCAATCTTGGGAATATACCCTTTTGGAGAAATAACATAGAAACATTGAATCTGATTTGTTTTCTCCATTCGGCACCTTGTGCCACAATATACTTAAGAAAATCTGGTATATCGAGTGATTTACAATTCTGAACAGGATTTTGATTATGTATAATTTCAGATATGTAGGCCTCAGTAGTATTAAGTGGCTCTATTGCCTCGGTGGCATGTGTTTGAAAGCTCTTGCCTTTATTTTTCTTTGATTCCTAGTATAAATTTACCAAGTGTTGTGCAGTTCGACAAGTTTCGGCCCAATGTTATGTCATACCACATTTGTTACAAAGATCATCATCAGTTCTTTCCATATACATTTATACTTTATCATGATTTTACTGATTTGAATGCCTACTGTATAATCATTTTGGCGGGAATGATGATAATTATCTCGATTATAATAATTACGACCACTACAGTCATATCTGTGAGTATTTTGATGTGGACCACCACCGCCACGACCCCTGTGGCCCCTACGCCTGGGTTTATACTCACGGCCTCTAAATGGACCCCCTCCTCTACCGAAGTTAGTATGTACTTAAGGCACTGCATTAGACCCAGAAAGTCGCAAATCGTGATTTTTCAACAGCAATTCATTAGTTTTCTCTATCGTGAGAAGAACCGAGACTAATTCAGAATATATCTTAAATTGCCGTTGTTTATATTGATGTTGGAGCACAAACAATATTTATGCCAATTGAGACTCAATTTTAGATAATGTCGAATTATGGTCGGTATAACAGACTTAAAGTCCCAAAACTTCAGTTGTTGTTGCCAATCATATTGTGCCTGTGCGAGTATCACAGTTCTGGTGTGATCAAATCTATCTTTGAGCTTTTGCCAGAGCTCAAAAGGCTTTTCAATTTGTATATATTCATTTTTCAAATCATCAGATAGATGATGGTGTATAAATATGATCGCATTCGCCTCATCTTTTATATTGACCTCTTCGATCTTCATAGGCTTTAGTGTTTTAGTCAAATCTTGAGCCTGAAGGTGCAATTTAACATCTTGGCACCATGATAAATAATTAACGCCAGTGATATCGAGGATCTGGAATTTTTGCTTTTCAATATCGGTCATTTTTCTGCAAAAAAAATAAAAATTAATTAGTACAAATAAATTCAAGATTGAAATATACAAACATTTTTCTCGAGCAGTAACTCGTGTTGATAACGTGTTGTGAAACAATTCCTTGTTTGCTATTATGTAAACTAATGATGATAGTATAGAGTAAACTAATGTAAAGATAAATTGATAATGGTACAAAACTTTCAAATGGGATTAAATCAACCGTATCATTTCTTCAAGATTATTCATGCTTATATACAACTTTTTCTCTAAAGTGCACGTTTGAAAATATTTATGTTGAAGTGATACACACATTTTTCAAACTACACTTCGTAGATTGTTGGCTTGTCTTGTCCTGCAGCATTGATGAAGATCGTACCTTTAATTTAATGCTCTGCATCCTTTCCTTAGCCTCTGCAGAATTTCAGGTACATTCCATTGGTTCCTTGCTTTTTGCACTCTTTTAGTAAAACAGCTTTATTGCTGGCAGTCTGACACATGCCTATTTCCAGTCAAACCTTGACTTGTCTTGACAACGGATTTTTTTTCAGTTTTCTTGAGTCCTTTTTGTTGCATACGTCTTTGACAATCGATTCCAATCATTTTAGAATTACTTTGATGTCAGTCAGCTGACTGAGACAACTTTCCTGTCACTTGATTGATCCTTCACTTCATTTCACTCAGCTACCACACAGTTGGGTCTTATTCTTCAATCTTTAGTCGAGTCTTGTAATCATCAACTTGGCTGCTTTTGACTCAGCTCATAGAACCCTATCTATTACAAGTTTAATTACATTTGAATTGGGGTGCCAACTTCATAATCTAAGTTTTACATAGTGCCATAAAAATCGATACATAAATTTTCCCAACAATTTTTCCCTTTTTGATGATTCCAAAACCTAAATAAATAGCAAAGTAAAATAGTGCAGAAAATAAATAATGACTGTGCAATATGTCATTTTATTGAACATATCATTCTTTGCACTTTACAACGCTTTTACAATGTATAAATATATACAAGGTATTAGAACATTACTTATCTCAGAGCATATATAGAGTACTTAGAAGTGTGTGTATTTACAATTAAGTAAAATACAACATGAAAGGGTTCAGCGGTCTTCAACGCCTCGGTTGTTTCCTTCTTCTCTCAGCATCCTCCTCTGCTCTTCTTCGATCTTCTTCAGCTCTTCTTCTCTTTCTATCTTCCTCTTCTCTTTTCTTCTTTTCGTAGGCTCTTTTCGCAGCAAGGTCCTCCCTCTGTTGTCTTTCTTTCCATTCTCGATCTAGCCTAGCATTTTCTTCTTCCTGCCTTCTTCTAGCTTCCTCATTCTTCCTGACCACTTCTCTGTTATATAGCTCATCCAGCCCAGCCCAGTAGATCAGCCCTTTCTTCTGGGGAACTACATAGAGAACATCTTTAGGCCTTGGTTGTGGTGGAGTACCTCTGTCTCTTCCACCATCACCAAGCTTTCCCTTTTCCCTTCCAGAATCTGCTCCTCCTCTGGGAGTGTACTGCACGGGTTGTGCCCTTGAAGTCTACTGACTACTTGAAGTCTGCTGCTTCTTGACTGCTTGACATAGCTCTAAACCTTTTTCCCAGTACAAGTCCCACGTCTACGGTAGAGTCATTCCTTTGAAAAATCTTTCTAAAGTAAGTTTTTGGAATTCTTCTAAGGATCTCGGCTCAGTAGGGACAACTAACTCCCGAGGGAGCTTTACAGCTGGGGAGTCCTTCAGTAATCCAACTGGGGGGTCATCGAACTTATCTTTTAAGCTTTCGAACTTGTCATGTTGCCTTTCACTTACCTTCTCAAAATCAGCCTCAATGGCTTCGCGAGATCTCTTGAAAGCCACTGTAGCTTTCTCTTCTACTGAAAGATCGTGGCAGCTGACTAAGGAGAGAGACGGTGACTGGGCCAAGTTCAGGGGTTTGGACAAACATAATCTTCAAGGGAAGTTTCTTCATCTCGCTTCCTTCCCCCTTACTACTACTTTCCCCTTGCTATCATCTTCCCCTTTTTTGGCATCATCACCAAGAGGGAGAGTCGATTGAGAGTATACTCCCAGGATAAGATCCAGTTTCTTGTTTGTCATGTCCATCTTGTCATGACTTGCGGAGTATGTTGTTCTAAACTCTGATCGCAGAGCCTTCATCTCAGCTTTCATCGGCTTCATTTCTGTCTGTAGCACTATTATTTCTGTACGCATGGTGGCCTCTATTTTTATAAGGTCTGCCTTATGATGTGCCTTCAGCAACTCCATATCTATTTTATGCAAATGGTCAATCGTAAAGATGTGATCCATCTGTCTCTGCTGAAATTTGGCGTTCTCTGCCCTCCAAATTACCATTTTGGCAAATGGAGACTTGAAATATGTAACCTGCTCACGCCTGGGTGCTTTTGTCTGTGTTGTCCATTCCCTGATCCTCAACATAGTCCCTCGGATATCTCCCGTGATCGTTGCATCCCTGTTGTCCAACCACTGGTTAAGTGCTGCAAAACCTATTTCCATGTTTTCAATTTTAGTGCAAATGGCCTTGAAAGCTTTTCTGAAGTCGGCTGCAACAGCGAACTAGTCCTCGGGCCATACAACATCAAAGTCAAAACCAAACGGTACAATTGTATGATCATCTAGGGTTCCATTCTCTTCAGCAGGGACTTGGACAGTGTATTTTGCACTCTCAGCAGCTGGCTCTTCCTCCAAAGGTACTTCCGCCACAAATGGGAAGTATTCCGTGAAAAGATCTTCAGGGAATATGGGATTACCCTTTCTCTTTAAATGTTCTTCACCTCTGTGTGCCTCAGCTATCTCAGCGTCATCACAATTTTCTCGCAGCTTGTGTTAGCTTGTGGAGCCGATCGACCTCGGTTGTCTTAACAAAGATCGTTGGCATCAATTGTTTCTTCTTGATGAGTAGTCTATTCCTCACCGGTTTATTAGCGTCATGGGATGGTGATGGCACCATAGGTGGTGGGCCATCAACCAATGTGAATTTTGTGAAAGCTTTCTCACTAGCCTTCTTGCTTTGTGCCAATGCCTCCTCAGTAAATGGATCCTCTTCAGCTTTGTCTTTAGGGACGGACTCAACTTCATCATTTGTATCCAATAAGTTCACTAAGTCGTGTTCCTGCGACTCATGTAATACACTGGTTTCCTCGTTCTCAGCAGACTCTTTGAGGGGGAGGTACATCCTCTTTACCTTGCTTACCCATGGAAGTCTCAACCTCCACTGGGCTTCTTCGCACTCTCGCCAGCCTTAACCGCTAATGGGCCTTCTATATTCCCTTTGCGCCTTAACCGAAGCAGTCTTCGCAATCCCTTCAAAGAGATCGAGTCGCTTTTGGGTCTTCTCGTGGCATCCTTTGAGGTATTAACCTCTCGGATTGCACTTTCAGAGCCAAGAGTCTCAACTCACGTGGCTTCCATTCCATCATTTTCCTTGGCTGCATCAGCAGCTTCATCGGCTGGAAACGCAACTGGGATTTCAGCTGAGATAGTCGGAACAGTTTGAGCATCGTCAACCCCACTCTGTTGTACATTGATATTCTCACATTCGCTTCCAAACTTCGTTTGAGTATTGTCTCCCACAGCCTCCTCCGACCCGGCTGTGGTGGTTTCAGTTTTCCCCTCAGCTGGCGCACCAGCTGAGTCTCGAGCAGTGGGGTCACTAGAAACCTAAGAATCGACTTCTTTTCCATGTTAGTGATCAGCCGATATGGCAGGTGTCTCAACACCTTCTTTAGGAATAGGCTTGGCTAAGGTTCCCTCTCCTTCTCCATCCTTAGCTTCATCGCTAGTCCTCTTGGTATCGTGTCCGTCTGAGTGCACTGGTGAGGTAGTAGCATCAATCACCCTCACCATATCTCTTCTTCTCGTGTAGCTCTTTTGATTCGTTAAGTACTTGCTGTTCACTTGGTTTTATACCATTAATTTGGGCTTCCAAGACTTGAGTTTTGTGTTGTTTTTGAGTATTTTGAGTCATTTGAGTAGCCAAGCCATGTTGAGAGCCAATTATATTGAGTTTATAGTCATAGTAATGAATCGTGTATCAAAAGAAGTACAAACGAGCAAACAAAGAGAGATTGATTTGAAGAAACGTCCAAACGCGTCTGAAATTTCCATCACTGGCAGTGTTTCGTATTTTGGCCATAACTCTCTCTACAAAATTGATATTGAGATGATTCAAGTGGCTATGGAAAGCTAAGAGATAGGGCTACAACTTTGAAGAAGGGCTCAAAAGCAAATTCCAACATTTGGTGGGTGAAAAACTCAGGCGGGCGGGCGCCGCAGCGCTGTCCACGGCGCTGCAGCGCCCAGGACAGCAAATTCACTCCAAAATTCACGTCCCGGGCGCGGCGCAGCGCTCGTCCCGAGGCCGCAGCGCCCCTGGACGGAAATTCCTAAGTTCTTCCACCTTTTTCTTGGCTTTTTGAGGGGCTATAAATAGATAAATGGGAGGCTTGATCTAGGGTATGGAGAAAAGGCCGAATACACCCAAGAACACAAGAAACACATCAATTTCATCAAGGAAGAATCAAGGGAAGAATCGGGTCGAATCGAGCTTGAGGATTGAAGATTAATCGAGAGATTATCCATTTCCCTAAGTTTTCTCATTCTTTGTGCTTTAATCTTTCATTTTAGTTTCTTATGAAGATGAACAATTTGTCTATGAGTTGTTTATTTATAATGGGTAGCTAAATTTCTTGTGATTTCCGGGTTTTGGAAGTAGATTAATTGAACTCTTGTTGAATGTTTTAATCTTAGTTGAAGTTATTGTCTTGAAGCCTATTTGAGTACTTTGTTCTTATTCTTGTTTTATCATTTGGCCAATGATTTAACTTGTTTGATATATTGATTCATAATTCGAGAGATGAGTTTCAATATTAGATCGTGAGTACTTGACATGAATATTTGCATAATCGAGAGGTTTGTGAATATTTGTGAGGATATTTGATCTTTTGTGCATTTGGGAGTTGTGTATCTTATGTTGAGTAGAGATACTAGCATAGATATTTCAATCTACACTTTATATACATCTCAAGAGGGAGGATAAAATACCGTTGTGATCGTCTTATAGGTGTATTGATAATAACTTTGGCTTTGATTAAATCGTAAAACAAGAGGAATATTAATTGAAACCATAACCCGGGAATCCATTTCATTTCCCTTGATAATTCCACTATTATTTTATTTTCATCTTGTGTTTTTGTGGTTATTCTTGTCTTTTCTCCCACAACAATCATTCAATTTCGATCGTCTAAATAAAAATAAGACTATCTTAGTTCAATACTTAGCGCATTAATTTATTAGTCTCCGTGGATACGACCTTGCTTACCCTATTCTATAAACTACACCGTACACTTGCGGTGAAGCTAAAAATAAGGCTAACAAGTTTTTGGCGCCGTTGCCGGGGACTAATACAATTTTTGGTGCTAATATTGCGATAGATAGAATTATTTTTAATTTAGGCATTTTTTTTTTATTTTATTTCATTTTTCTTTTGTAAATTCTACTTCTACAATATTTGATTTGTTTTTTTGGATTGGTATAGGTGCACCCGTTCAGATGGAAGATGCAAAACCATCTTTGGAAGACGTCCTCATTTCACTCATGAATCAAATGACTTCAGTTATGAGTCAAATAAATTTATTCATGAGGGAAATGGGAAATAGCCTTAATAAAAACGAAGCAAAGATGGACAAGATGCAGTTGCAATTGACACAATTGGCCAATACTATGGATTCACGATTGAAAAATCTTGAGACTCAAATGGGCCAATTAGCTAAAATTGTTAGTGGGCAACATCAAAAGAGCCAATTTTTAAGCACCACTGAAGCCAACTCGAAGGAACAATATAGTGCCATTCATCAAAGGAGTGGTACTGAATACGAGGAGCCACGCCAGATTAAATCAGGGAGTATTTCTATCTCTCACTCAATTGAAGATCCTCATACTGATAAAAATATGTGCACTCTAGATGTAAGCTTCACTACAGATGTATCAAATTTTAAGAAGCATACACTTGAAGGAACAATGTTTGAAAATGGTGATCAATTCACATGTTCTACAGACTTCATGATATATAATGTGAGTAAAGATAGAAATATCTTTACTATGATTGATAAACCATTTTTCATCATTAGGAGCACATTTCTTGATTTCCAAAAGACCATCAACATTGTGATCCTGAATCATCCACATCTTAAATACACTGAAGGATCACCTATACTTTTGGAAAATACGAAGGCGTGGCATGATCGACACTTGTTTTTGGATCCCGGTTGAGTAAAACAAAAGTCCGGCTAAAGACTTTAAATTTAGCGCTTGTTGGGAGGCAACCCAACGGTTTGTGGTGTGATTTTTGTTTTTTTTGTTTTTTTTTTTTTTGTAAAAAAAAAAAAAAAAAAAAAAAAACTGAGTGTTGTTGTACGTCATCACGTACGGGTGACCCGTGTGCTAGGCGCATGACCCGTGCGTCCTTCAGCTGAGATAATATTAAGGTACAAAATTTGAAGTGATGGTTGAAGGAAGAAGTCCTAGCGATATGAGGAGATGCCAAGGAGGGCCACCACCCGCACAATGAATCAGGTAAATCCACACAATTTATATTGAAATTCTATCTTCTCTTACGTGCGATATAATTTCATTTAAGTTTGGGGGGAGAGATAGTTATTTTGATATGAAATGTGTGGATTAAAAACAAAATTGCATTTTTGTGTGTTTTCATATAGTTGCATGTAGAGCATTTTAGGTTGCATTTGCATTAGGAACACGTTTATTGTTTTAGCACGTTTATTGCTTTCATAGATTTTAGGAGTGAGTTGATCTCTTGATTGTAACTTATGCTTGATTTTGAAAATTTTGTATTGTTAGGATTGGGTGTTGAGTATGAGTTGATTGAGCCATGAATAGATGATATTGAGCATGTGGATATTGAGAACATGGTTTGATGCTTTGAATTACGATTTGCAAGCCTGTGAGCTTTTGAGCCTTTTTACTGCTTTCATCATATGCGCAGTCTTGTTGATTGATTTGAGTGTATCATTCATGTTGTTAGAATTCCAGAACTTGCTCTGGTATCTCTATCAAAGTCACATGTTGTATGCGAATTGTGAAAATGATCAAAGGCCATTTTTTTTGTTAGCCCTTCAAGCCTTTTGCTTACCTAATGATGATATTGAAATCCCTAGTTAGCCAACTTGAACCTATTGCCTAATTTCTTGATAGCAACAATTCAAGCCTTAACTTGATATATTTGTTACCCTACACTTGAGCGTATAGCATTGAGTAAAGGAATTGAATAAGGGTGAATGGGTGAAATCAAAATGTTAGAAGGTGATGTTATAGTTGGTTGATGAGAACAAAAGAGAAAGAAAAAGGAGATATGAAATGTTGAAAACTCATATAAGAAAAAAAAAAAAAAAAAAAAAAAAAGATCGATGAATGAGTTTTCTTTGAATGAACTTGGAGGTTAAGAATTGTAATGTGAATGGTTGAGTTTACAAAATAAAGGGGATGGAGATAAGAAGAGTTGGTGAAAATGAGAGGTGATTTGAGTAGAATATTGAGCTTTAATGTAGATGAATTATATGCTCACCGGTCTATATGCTCGAGTTTGAGTCACTCTATCCATATTTTCCTACCCCAACCAAAGAGCCTTCATTACAACCAAAGGAAAAGTCCTTTTTGATTCACAATTTTGCATACATCCTAGTGGCGGAGATATGAGACGATTTGCAAGCCTATGGTAATTCTGCAATATTGAATTGAATTGAGCGTAAACACGTCCTATATTCATTCGAGATGAGAGTATACAGTTGATCTTTGTGAGGTGTAATTCTTAGCATTTACCATGGTTTCTTTAATATGTGCTCTATGTTAGATGTTTGAGGATTGGTTAATTCGTTTGCTTGATACCTACAATGAACAATACAAAATTTTATGGAGTTGTTGTGCGTTCAACTTTTCATTACTCCCAGTCATGTTTTGTCTTGTTTTTAAAAGTGTTGACCGGGGCGGCCAACAGATTAAGTTTGGGGTATTTGTTCACTTGGTTTTATACCATTAATTTGGGCTTCAAGACTTGAGTTTTGTGTTGTTTTTGAGTATTTTGAGTCATTTGAGTAGCCAAGCCATGTTGAGAGCCAATTATATTGAGTTTATAGTCATAGTAATGAATCGTGTATCAAAAGAAGTACAAACGAGCAAACAAAGAGAGATTGATTTGAAGAAACGTCCAAACGCGTCTGAAATTTCCATCACTGGCAGTGTTTCGTATTTTGGCCATAACTCTCTACAAAATTGATATTGAGATGATTCAAGTGGCTATGGAAAGCTAAGAGATAGGGCTACAACTTTGAAGAAGGGCTCAAAAGCAAATTCCAACATTTGGTGGGTGAAAAACTCAGGCGGGCGCCGCAGCGCCCGTCCACGGGCGCTGCAGCGCCCAGGACAGCAAATTCACTCCAAAATTCACGTCCCGGGCGCCGCAGCGCCCGTCCCGGGCGCCGCAGCGCCCCTGGACGGAAATTCCTAAGTTCTTCCACCTTTTTCTTGGCTTTTTGAGGGGCTATAAATAGATAAATGGGAGGCTTGATCTAGGTATGGAGAAAAGGCTGAATACACCCAAGAACACAAGAAACACATCAATTTCATCAAGGAAGAATCAAGGGAAGAATCGGGTCGAATCGGAGCTTGAGGATTGAAGATTAATCGAGAGATTATCCATTTCCCTAAGTTTTCTCATTCTTTGTGCTTTAATCTTTCATTTTAGTTTCTTATGAAGATGAACAATTTGTCTATGAGTTGTTTATTTATAATGGGTAGCTAAATTTCTTGTGATTTCCTAAGGTTTTGGAAGTAGATTAATTGAACTCTTGTTGAATGTTTTAATCTTAGTTGAAGTTATTGTCTTGAAGCCTATTTGAGTACTTTGTTCTTATTCTTGTTTTATCATTTGGCCAATGATTTAACTTGTTTGATATATTGATTCATAATTCGAGAGATGAGTTTCAATATTAGATCGTGAGTACTTGACATGAATATTTGCATAATCGAGAGGTTTGTGAATATTTGTGAGGATATTTGATCTTTTGTGCATTTGGGAGTTGTGTATCTTATGTTGAGTAGAGATACTAGCATAGATATTTCAATCTACACTTTATATACATCTCAAGAGGGAGGATAAAATACCGTTGTGATCGTCTTATAGGTGTATTGATAATAACTTTGGCTTTGATTAAATCGTAAAACAAGAGGAATATTAATTGAAACCATAACCCGGAATCCATTTCATTTCCTTGATAATTCCACTATTATTTTATTTTCATCTTGTGTTTTTGTGGTTATTCTTGTCTTTTCTCCCACAACAATCATTCAATTTCGATCGTCTAAATAAAAATAAGACTATCTTAGTTCAATACTTAGCGCATTAATTTATTAGTCTCCGTGGATACGACCTTGCTTACCCTATTCTATAAACTACACCGTACACTTTGCGGTGAAGCTAAAAATAAGGCTAACAAGTTTTTGGCGCCGTTCGGGGATTTCAATATCATCATTAGGTAAGCAAAAGTGCTTGAAGGGCTAACAAAAAAATGGCCTTTGATCATTTTCACAATTCGCATACAACATGTGACTTTGATAGAGATACCGTGAGCAAGTTCGAATTCTAACAACATGAATGATACACTCAAATCAATCAACAAGATCGCATATGATGAAAGCGAGAAGGCTCAAAAGCTCACAGGCTTGCAAATACGTAATTCAAAGCATCAAACCATGTTCTCAATATCCACATGCTCAATATCATCTATTCATGGCTCAATCAACTCATACTCAACACCCAATCCTAACAATACAAAATTTTCAAAATCAAGCATAAGTTACTCAACACCCATTCCATCATTTTCCTTGGCTGCATCAATGACTTCATCGGAAACGCAACGCAACCGGGATTTCAATTTGAGATAGTCGGAACAGTTTGAGCATCGTCAACCCCACTCTGTTGTACATTGATATTCTCACATTCGCTTCCAAACTTCGTTTGAGTATTGTCTCCCACAGCCTCCTCCGACCCGGCTGTGGTGGTTTCAGTTTTCCCCTCAGCTGGCGCACCAGCTGAGTCTCGAGCAGTGGGGTCACTAGAAACCTAAGAATCGACTTCTTTTCCATGTTAGTGATCAGCCGATATGGCAGGTGTCTCAACACCTTCTTTAGGAATAGGCTTGGCTAAGGTTCCCTCTCCTTCTCCATCCTTAGCTTCATCGCTAGTCCTCTTGGTATCGTGTCCGTCTGAGTGCACTGGTGAGGTAGTAGCATCAATCACCCTCACCATCTCTCTTCTTCTCGTGTAGCTCTTTTGATTCGTTAAGTACTTTCCTTAGCTCAGCTCTCTCCACCTCATCAGTAGGGTTCAATTCTTCTACATCACTATCACTGCTGGAAGCTGGCTCTAAGGCATTTTCAGGGCGTCTGTAAAGAAATAGGTGTGAAGCTTGTGAGATTCCTCAATATCCTTGGCCTTAGCTTTCTCCTTACCATTCTTCTTATCCCTTTTCTCATATAGAATTATCGTGCAAAAGTTTGGATTGAGTGCGGAACTAATAGCAATGTTCCCTAGAAAGCTTAGAAGCTCTTCTTCTTCTTCAATCAATTCTGGACATTGGAATTGAAGCCTGGCATAACTCAGCTTCCAAGCTCTCCAAATCTTTTAGACTCTCTTGAATGTCGGGGTATACAGGAGACAACATCACTAAGTCATCGTCATCCTCCTACATGGGCTCAAGGGGAGCCCTATCCTCCTCAAGTGTTCTAGCATTTGTCTAAGGGGAGTGTAGCTAACTCATCTCCTTGGTCAGTTGTATTGACTTATATTTCTTCAGTTGTCTCCTCCAAACTCTGTTGTGTATCTACAACAGTCTCTTCCAACCTCCATTATTCGCCAACAGCAGTTTCTTCTTCCATTGGTTTCCAAACCACCCTTCTCTTTTGAACTTTGCTTCTCTTCACCAAAGAAATCCTTCTAAATGACCTTGCGATTTCAAATGGCTTAGCTAGAGCAGACTTCCTCACAAGTCTACGTCTTTTGGTTTTGACCAACGAAACTTTGGGTTACACTTTCTCGGGTTCTTCAGCTATGACAGTTGGTTCTCCCATCTTCAGCTTATTTGCTGTAGCTGGCTTCCACGGCACAACTGAGCACTTCTTTTTCATGACAGGAGATTGTGCAAGGGATTCCTTCTCTGTCTTGGCTGCGGGGGCAGGTGCAGGGTCTTCCACGGCTGCAGGGGCAGGTGCAGGGTCTTCCACGGCTGAAAACAGCTAAGTTAGTCCTTTTAACAATTTTAGAGTTGACTCAAGTCAGCTAAGTCCTTGAGGGACAGTTAGGTTGGCTTACACAGCAAAGTTACCCACTCAGCGGACTCGACTGAGCTGTTGATAGTATAACTTAGCTGTTTTTAGCTAACTTTTTAAATAGCAGTTGACTTGGTTTTTAACAGCGGAAGACTTTCACCCTTAGATTTTTGAATATGTTTTTCAACACTTGTTTTAGCAATGTAATTAGCAGTAGACTTAAGCAATTTAACTATCAACATATATGAATATATTGCAACAAAGTAAGTCCGCTGAAAGTTAATAGACACAAGCAATTATAGTGGTTCGATGATGGGTTAATTCCTCTAATACGCTCTTCTCCAACCCCTGGAGGAATCCACTAAGTAACTTTACTTGGTTACAAAGTAGTTATCAGTCCGAGTCAGCTTTCTTGACAAGACAACGCTCCCGGGACTCGATTTCTTGAAGACGATCGCCTTCGCTACTTGACTTTCTTAAAACCTTTGGACTTGATCACTTAGCCCTCCAATAGATCCAAAGCACTAGTTCGATATGGAACCTTACTACCCTCCTTTAGCCTTGGAGAGTAGACCCATTGTTCTTGATAACAATTTTTCCTCTTCAACTAATGATGTTGTCTTTCCTTCACTGAGTGTGTTGGATTGATTTTCTTCGAGTTTAGGCTTGAGGATTTTCCTTGAAAGCTTGAGAGATATTTTGCAGGTTATTGCTTGAATTCTTGTATGCTTGATAGTCTGTGTAGATTGGGTGACCTTCTCTCAAATTACTCTTCAGCCTTTTATAGTGAATGTTTGAAAATATGTCCGTGGAAAGATACAAACTTTTTCAAACTACACTTCGTAGGTTGTTGGCTTGTCTTGTCTTACATAATTGATGGACACCGTACCTTGAATTTAATGCTTTGCAGTCTTTCCTTAGCCTCGGCAGAATTTCAGGTACATCCCATTGGTTCCTTTTTTTGCACTCTTTCAGCAAAACAACTTTATTGATGGTTGTCTGAAACATGCCTCTTTCCAGCAAAACCTTGACTTGTATTGCCAATGGATCTCTTTCTGCTTTCTTGAGTCATGTCCGCTGCATACACCTTTGACAATCGATTACAATCATTTTGGAATGACTTTGCTCTTAGTCAGTTGGCTGAGACAGCTTTTCTGTCACTTGACTGATCCTTCACTTCACTTCACTCAGCTTCCATACAGCTGGGTATTCTTCTTCAATCTTTAGTCGAGTCTTGTAATCTTCAACTTGGCTACTTTTGACTCAGCTCATAGAACCCTATCTATTACAAGTTGAATTACATTTGAATTGGGATTCCAACTTCCTAATCTAAGTTTTACATGGTATCATCAAAATCTATACATAAATTTTCCTAACAGAGAATCAGAAAATACAACAACTATATCTTTCAAAAAAAACAATTTTAGAAATCAGACCTTTTAACCAAAGTGCTTCTTTTGTATCTTCCGTAATTGCAACAAATTCCGACTCAGTTGTGGAGAGAGCCACAATATGTTGCAGTTGGGATTTCAAGATAATACAAGAACCACACAATGTGAAAATATAAGAAGATGTTAATTTTTGATTGTTTTTATCATTTGCGTAGTTTGAGTAAAAAAATTTTTACAAAACTATGCATTTTTCACATTTAGAAAATTTTAATGCAAAATCAGATGAGTGCCTCAAGTCTCTCAAAAGCCATTTCACAGCATTCAAATGCACAATACAAAGGTTAGACATATACCTACTTAAGCAAAAAATAGCGTAAGCAATGTCTGGTTTAGTGCTTATCATTAAATACATCACATAACCTATGGCATTAGCATAAGGAATGTTCTTCATAAAATTCAATTCAAACTGGTCTTTACTAAGCATAAAGTGAGATGCAAGAGGCACATTAACAGATTTCGCATTAACCATTGAGGATTTATGTAATATCTTTTCAACATATGACGATTGATGCAAATATATCACAGAATTATTCCTATCTCTATCTATGTTCATACCTAAGATCTTCTTGGCATCACCAAAATATTTCATGTCAAATTTTGCACTCAAACAATTTCTAACATGATCAATAGTTTTAAGGAAAGAACCAGTCAATAACATATATATCATTAACATACAACATTAAAAATATAGTATTTTTAGCATCTATTTTAAAATACAAACAGTAATCAAACTTGCTTCTATTAAATTTTAAAGAGAGCATGCATTCATCAAACCTTTTATTCCATTACCTTGGAGACTATTTAGGGCCATACAAAGATTTCTTAAGTAAACAAACATGACTAGGTTTCGATTTATCAACAAAGCCCTCAGGCTGTTTCATAAAAAAAAATCTTCCAAATCACCATAAAAAAGTTGGTTTAACATCGAGTTGTTTGAGTTCCCAATAAAACAGTGCTACTAAAGTAAGCATTATCTTAACAGTAGTGAATTTAACAACAGGTGCAAAGTTTTCAGTGTAATCAATTCCCTCTTTGTGAGTAAAACCTTTTTCAACTAGCCTATCTATAAATCTAACACCTCCATTTTCATTATTAACCTTATACAACCATTTACAATCTACCACGAGCAGTTTTGCATATAGGCACACGAATCTAAGTATTGTTCACATAGAGAGAATTTGTTTCTTCATCCATAGCTTTTAACCATTCAGAAGTATGAGCAGAATTTAAAGCATCAGTGTAGGTTTTAGTCTCATAATTATCAATAGATTCAAACACTGAAAATACATAAGAAGTCGTGTCAAATTCATAAAATTTAGGAGGAGGCCTAATTTTCTTTCTTACCCTATCTCTAGTGAATCATATCATGGAGTTCCTCATCGTGCATTTCATCATCTTTATTCATATCAAATTCATCATGCACAAGTGCAATATCATTCAAAAGAGCCTGGTATGACACATTGTCTCAGTTTCTCATTGACAATGGATTCACCAAAGGCAAGGTTGATAGAACACTCTTCAAAATTCAAGATGGGGAGAGTATGCTGCTTGTCCAAATTTATGTGGATGACATCATATTTGAATCCACAAATAAAGAGTTGTGTGACAAGTTTTCAAACTTCATGCAAGGGAAATTTGAAATGAGCATGATGGGAGAACTGACTTTCTTTCTAGGTCTTCAAGTCAAGCAAATAAAGGATGCAACCTTCATAAGTCAAACCAAATATACGAGAGATTTAATGAAGAAATTTGGTATGGAAGATAAGTCATCAGTAAAGATTTCCATGAATACATCAGTCAAGATGGATATAGATGCAGATGGCAAAGTTGTAGATCAAACCAGGTATAGAGCCCTTATGGATCATTGCTCTATTTGACAGCAAGTGGGCCAAACATCACCTTTGATGTAGGTGTATGTGCTAGATTTCAATTTGCACCAAAAGAGAGCACATGACTGCAGCCAAGAGAATCCTAAGGTATTTAAAGGGATGCCAAGAAGTTGGCTTGTGGTATCCAAAGGATATAGGATTCAAGCTAGTTGGCTACTCAGACTCAGACTATGCTAGATGTAGAGTAGACAGGAAAAGTACATTCGGTACATGTCAAATGCTTGGAAATAGATTAGTTTCTTGGTTCAGCAAGAAACAAAATTCAATAGCTACATCCACAGCTGAAGTAGAGTACATAGTTGCAGGCAACTATTGTGCCCAAGTATTATGGATGAGGAAACAGCTGAGAGACTATGATACAGAAGAAAAGGAAATTCCAATTATGTGTGACAACACAAGTGCTATTACAATAACTCAAAATCCAGTATTGCATTCAAGAACCAAGCACATTGATGTCAGATATCATTTCATAAGAGATGATATTAAAAAGAATGACATCACTTTGGAATACATATCAACTGACAAGCAGTTGATTGATATATTCACTAAGCCATTATGTGAATCAAGGTTTGAAGAGCTTAAAAATGATCAAGGATTGATTGAGCTAAGTTAGGAGGCTCAAAAGACTCAATCAACAGAGTCAAAAGAAGAGATAATTGGAAATCAGCAAAGTTTCATTTTTCAACAAGTGAAACAGTCAAGACGGCAAGTCACCAGATGGAGTTAGTGATTGAGTGATCACTATGTAAAGAGAGAAGCAAAGTTAAGTCACTTTTGGAAAATAGTTGAGTTATTTATGAGCTATGTGACAAAAATGCGATCGTTTTTGCGGCCGAATTTTTGGGGCATGACATCGCCAGATGATTATGGTGTCGGCATAAAGCCCACCGTTTAGCCTTATGATTGGATATAAATGTTGTTGCATTTAATGCGGGAAAATTAAGGCGGTTCCAAGCTTTTAATCTCAACCATTGATCGTGATCTATCTTTTGATTTCTAAAATTGTCCCTCACATCCCATATATTCTCAAATTTTATTTTATCTCTCCTCACTTTACACTCATCTCTCTCAAAGCGGAGGCAAAGTTCTCTCTCGCAAACCAAGGAAAATCTAGTTTGTACATCGTTCAAGTTCAAGTTTCATTTTTTGAAATGGCTCCAACTTACGACTTTGTGAAGATGGATGAAAAGATCCACTCCGGTTCATTGTGGATTTTGATGGATCTTTGAAAGCAAAGGGTTGACAAAGCCCTTGCTAAGAAGATTGTCGAAAATTGGAGAAATATGGTCCGAAGGGATTTATCACTATGTAGTTTTCACACACCTATATCAAAGAGGTGGCCATGTTAAGGTTCAAGACGGAGAAAATCCGTTCATCCATCCACAACACCGAGATTAAGATAATCTGTTGCGGTTTGGCTACTCCATCGCCATCTTCCTTCGATCAATTTGAAGGAGATTGCTGAAAAAGACATTAACCTGGCTCTGACATGGAAAGATATCGCGAAGCCGAGTTCGCTACTAAGGTCGTTTTTACACAACCAAGATGTCGCATCAAGGATGACTATCATAAGTTAATGGATGTGGCATCCAGTGTGTGGACATGAAGTTTGCGACTTCAATCACCGTTTCAGGGCGAAGTCGGGTCATTGTCGGGCTGCTATTATGGAGGAAAAGAAATGAACTAGGCTGTTCATCTTTAGCGAATCCGCCCGAATGTAATGAAAAAGATAATTAATGATGATGGTCCATTAGTTTGCTTTTGAGGTATGGCCTTGTGATTGGCCATTTGATGGAGGTAAAGGGCATTCCTCTCGGGAATGGGAAACCCTTTATGTAAATTGCAATAACTCAAAATCCAGATGTGCATTCAAGAACCAAGCACATTGATGTCGATATCATTTCATAAGAGATGATATTAAAAAGAAAGACATCACTTTGGAATACATATCAACCGACAAGCAACATTGATATATTCACTAAGCCATTATGTGAATCAAGGTTTGAAGAGCTTAAAAATGAGCTAGGATTGATTGAGCTAAGTTAGGAGGCTCAAAAGACTCAATCAAAGTGAAACCAGTCAAAAGAAGAGATAATTGGAAATCAAAGAAAGTTTCATTTTTCACCAAAGTGAAAGCAAATCAAGACGGCAAGTCACCGTTGTATGGAGTTAGGACAATTGAGTGATCACTATGTGAAGAGAGAAGCAAAGTTAAGTCACTTTTGGAAAATAGTTGAGTTATTTATGAGCTAAGTGACAAAAATGCAAATGCTTTTTGCGGCGGAATTTTTGGGGCATGACATCGCCAGAAATTATGGTGTCGGATAAAGCCTGTACCCGTTTATCCTATGATTGGATATAAATGTTGTTGCATTTAATGCGGGAAAATTAAGGCGGTTCCAAGATTTTAATCTCAACCATTGATTGTGATCAATCTTTTTGATTTCTAAAAATTGTCCCCTCACATCCCATATATTCTCAAATTTTATTTTATCTCTCCTCACTTTACACTCATCTCTCTCAAAGCAAAGGCAAAAGTTCTTTCGCAAACCAAGGAAAATCCTAGTTTGTACATCGTTCAAGTTCAAGTTTCATTTTTGAAATGGCTCCAACTTACGACTTTGTGAAGATGGATGAAAAGATCCACTCTGGTTCGACTGTGGATTTTGATGGACTGCTGAAGCAAGGGGTTGACAAAGCCCTTGCTAAGAAGATTGCTGAGAAATTGGAGAAATATGGTCTGAAGGGATTTCTCACTATGTAGTTTTCACACACCTATATCAAAGAGGTGGCCATGTTAAGGTTCAAGACGGAGAAATCCGTTCATCCATCCACAACACTGAGATTAAGATAACTGTTGCGGATTTGGCTACTCACTGCCATCTTCCTTCGACTGGGCTGAAGGAGATTGCTGAAAAAGACATTAACCTGGCTACAGCATGGAAAGATATCGCGAATCCGTGCGCTACTAAGGTCATGTTTACACCAAGATGTCGCTTCATCAAGGATGACTATCATAAGTTAATGGATGTGGCATCCAAGTGTGTGGACATGAAGTTTGGCGACTTCAATCACCGCCTAGAATGAAGGGCCGTTGTCATGGCATTTGCTATTATGGAGGAAAAGAAAATGAACTAGGCTGGGTTCATCTTTAGCCGAATCGCCCCAGAATGTAATGAAAAAGATAATTAATGATGATGGTCTCGTTAGTTTGCTCATTTGGGGTATGGCCTTGTGATTGGCCATTTGATGGAGGTAAAAGGGCATTCCTCTCGGAATGGGAAACCCTTTTATGTAAATTGCAATAACTCAAAATCCAGTATTGCATTCAAGAAACAAGCACATTGATGTCAGATATCATTTCATAAGAGATGATATAAAAAAGAAAGACATCACTTTGGAATACATATCAACTGACAAGCAGTTGATTGATATATTCACTAAGCCATTATGTGAATCAAGGTTTGAAGAGCTTAAAAATGAGCTAGGATTGATTGAGCTAAGTTAGGAGGCTCAAAAGACTCAATCAAAGTGAAACCAGAGTCAAAAGAAGAGATAATTGGAAATCAGCAAAGTTTCATTTTTCAGCCAAGTGAAACAGTCAAGACGGCAAGTCAGCTGTATGGAGTTAGCTGAGAGTTGATTGATCACTATGTGAAGAGAGAAGCAAAGTTAAGTCACTTTTGGAAAATAGTTGAGTTATTTATGAGCTAAGTGACAAAAACGCAAATCGTTTTTTTTAAGGCGGGAATTTTTGGGGCATGACATCGCGGTAATTATGGTGTCAAGATAAAGCCTAATACCCGTTTATCCTATGTTTGGATATAAATGTTGTTGCATTTAATGCGGGAAAATTAAGGCGGTTCCAAGATTTTAATCTCAACCATTGATTGTGATCAATCTTTTTGATTTCTAAAAATTGTCCCCTCACATCCCATATATTCTCAAATTTTATTTTGTCTCTCCTCACTTTACACTCATCTCTCTCAAAGCAAAGGCAAAAGTTCTTTCTGCAAACCAAGGAAAATCCTAGTTTGTACATCGTTCAAGTTCAAGTTTCATTTTTTGAAATGGCTCCAACTTACGACTTTGTGAAGATGGATGAAAAGATCCACTCCGGTTCGACTGTGGATTTTGATGGACTGCTGAAGCAAGGGGTTGACAAAGCCCTTGCTAAGAAGATTGCTGAGAAATTGGAGAAATATGGTCTGAAGGGATTTCTCACTATGTAGTTTTCACACACCTATATCAAAGAGGTGGCCATGTTAAGGTTCAAGACGGAGAAATCCGTTCATCCATCCACAACACTGAGATTAAGATAACTGTTGCGGATTTGGCTACTCACTGCCATCTTCCTTCGACTGGGCTGAAGGAGATTGCTGAAAAAGACATTAACCTGGCTACAGCATGGAAAGATATCGCGAATCCAGAGTCTGCTACTAAGGCTGTTTACACAGCCAAGATGTCGTTCATCAAGGATGACTATCATAAGTTAATGGATGTGGCATCCAAGTGTGTGGACATGAAGTTTGGCAGCTTCAATCAGCTGTCTAGGACGAAGCTGGCTGTCATGGCTGCTATTATGGAGGAAAAGAAAATGAACTAGGCTGGGTTCATCTTTAGCCGAATCTGCCAGAATGTAATGAAAAAGATAATTAATGATGATGGTCTGTTAGTTTGCTCGCTGGGGTATGGCCTTGTGATTGGCCATTTGATGGAGGTAAAGGGCATTCCTCTCAGGAATGGGAAACCCTTTTATGTAAATTGCAATAACTCAAAATCGATGTGCATTCAAGAACCAAGCACATTGATGTCGATATCATTTCATAAGAGATGATATTAAAAAGAAAGACATCACTTTGGAATACATATCACCGTGACAAGCAACATTGATATATTCACTAAGCCATTATGTGAATCAAGGTTTGAAGAGCTTAAAAATGAGCTAGGATTGATTGAGCTAAGTTAGGAGGCTCAAAAGACTCAATCAAAGTGAAACCAGAGTCAAAAGAAGAGATAATTGGAAATCAGCAAAGTTTCATTTTTCAGCCAAGTGAAACAGTCAAGACGTCAAGTCAGTTGTATGGAGTTAGCTGACAGTTGAGTGATCACTATGTGAAGAGAGAAGCAAAGTTAAGTCACTTTTGGAAAATAGTTGAGTTATTTATGAGCTAAGTGACAAAAACGCAGTCGTTTTTTGCGAGCGGGAATTTTTTGGGGCATGACATCAGCAGTAATTATGGTGTCAGCATAAAGCCTGTACCCGTTTATCCTATGTTTGGATATAAATGTTGTTGCATTTAATGCGGGAAAATTAAGGCGGTTCCAAGATTTTAATCTCAACCATTGATTGTGATCAATCTTTTTGATTTCTAAAAATTGTCCCCTCACATCCCATATATTCTCAAATTTTATTTTGTCTCTCCTCACTTTACACTCATCTCTCTCAAAGCAAAGGCAAAAGTTCTTTCTGCAAACCAAGGAAAATCCTAGTTTGTACATCGTTCAAGTTCAAGTTTCATTTTTTGAAATGGCTCCAACTTACGACTTTGTGAAGATGGATGAAAAGATCCACTGGTTGATTGTGGATTTTGATGGATCAAGGCCAAGCAAGGGGTTGACAAAGCCCTTGCTAAGAAGATTTGAGAAAATTGGAGAAATATGGTCCGGGATTTCTCACTATGTAGTTTTCACACACCTATATCAAAGAGGTGGCCATGTTAAGGTTCAAGACGGAGAAATCCGTTCATCCATCCACAACACCGAGATTAAGATAATCATGTTGCGGATTTGGCTACTCATCGCCATCTTCCTTCGATTTGAAGGAGATTCTTTGAAAAAGACATTAACCTGGCTCTGACATGGAAAGATATCGCGAATCCAGTGCTACTAAAGGCGTTTACGCCAAGATGTCGCTTCATCAAGGATGACTATCATAAGTTAATGGATGTGGCATCCAGTGTGTGGACATGAAGTTTGGCGGCTTCAATCACCGTCTCTAGACCGGCCGCTTTGTCATGGTCGCTATTATGGAGGAAAAGAAAATGAACTAGGTGGGTTCATCTTTAGCCTAATCGCGAATGTAATGAAAAAGATAATTAATGATGATGGTCTGTTAGTTTGCTCATTTTGGGTATGGCCTTGTGATTGGCCATTTGATGGAGGTAAAGGGCATTCCTCTCGGGAATGGGAAACCCTTTATGTAAATTGCAATAACTCAAAATCCATGTGCATTCAAGAACCAAGCACATTGATGTCGATATCATTTCATAAGAGATGATATTAAAAAGAAAGACATCACTTTGGAATACATATCACCGACAAGCGGTTGATTGATATATTCACTAAGCCATTATGTGAATCAAGGTTTGAAGAGCTTAAAAATGAGCTAGGATTGATTGAGCTAAGTTAGGAGGCTCAAAAGACTCAATCAAAGTGAAACCAGTCAAAAGAAGAGATAATTGGAAATCAAAGAAAGTTTCATTTTTCACCAAGTGAAACAAATCAAGACGTCAAGTCGATTGTATGGAGTTAGGCGACAATTGAGTGATCACTATGTGAAGAGAGAAGCAAAGTTAAGTCACTTTTGGAAAATAGTTGAGTTATTTATGAGCTAAGTGACAAAAACGCATCGTTTTTGCGGCGAATGAATTTTTTTGGGGCATGACATCGCCAGTGAATTATGGTGTCGAAGATAAAGCCTGTGTACCGTTTATCCTATGTTTGGATATAAATGTTGTTGCATTTAATGCGGGAAAATTAAGGCGGTTCCAAGATTTTAATCTCAACCATTGATTGTGATCAATCTTTTTGATTTCTAAAAATTGTCCCCTCACATCCCATATATTCTCAAATTTTATTTTGTCTCTCCTCACTTTACACTCATCTCTCTCAAAGCAAAGGCAAAGTTCTTTTTCGCAAACCAAGGAAAATCCTAGTTTGTACATCGTTCAAGTTCAAGTTTCATTTTTTGAAATGGCTCCAACTTACGACTTTGTGAAGATGGATGAAAAGATCCACTCTGTTCGACCGGATTTTGATGGGCTCACCGAAGCAAGGGGTTGACAAAGCCCTTGCTAAGAAGATTGCCGAGAAATTGGAGAAATATGGTCTGAAGGGATTTCTCACTATGTAGTTTTCACACACCTATATCAAAGAGGTGGCCATGTTAAGGTTCAAGACGGAGAAATCCGTTCATCCATCCACAACACTGAGATTAAGATAATCAAGTTGATTTGGCTACTCATCGCCATCTTCCTTCGATCGGGTGAAGGAGATTCTTTAAAAAGACATTAACCTGGCTCGACATGGAAAGATATCGCGAATCCAGTTCTGCTACTAAGGCGTCATTTACCGCCCAAGATGTCGTTCATCAAGGATGACTATCATAAGTTAATGGATGTGGCATCCAAGTGTGTGGACATGAAGTTTGGCAGCTTCAATCAGCTGTCTAGGACGAAGCTGGCTGTCATGGCTGCTATTATGGAGGAAAAGAAAATGAACTAGGCTGGGTTCATCTTTAGCCGAATCTGCCAGAATGTAATGAAAAAGATAATTAATGATGATGGTCTGTTAGTTTGCTCGCTGGGGTATGGCCTTGTGATTGGCCATTTGATGGAGGTAAAGGGCATTCCTCTCAGGAATGGGAAACCCTTTTATGTAAATTGCAATAACTCAAAATCCAGTATTGCATTCAAGAACCAAGCACATTGATGTCAGATATCATTTCATAAGAGATGATATTAAAAAGAAAGACATCACTTTGGAATACATATCAGCTGACAAGCAGTTGATTGATATATTCACTAAGCCATTATGTGAATCAAGGTTTGAAGAGCTTAAAAATGAGCTAGGATTGATTGAGCTAAGTTAGGAGGCTCAAAAGACTCAATCAAAGTGAAACCAGAGTCAAAAGAAGAGATAATTGGAAATCAGCAAAGTTTCATTTTTCAGCCAAGTGAAACAGTCAAGACGTCAAGTCAGTTGTATGGAGTTAGCTGACAGTTGAGTGATCACTATGTGAAGAGAGAAGCAAAGTTAAGTCACTTTTGGAAAATAGTTGAGTTATTTATGAGCTAAGTGACAAAAACGCAGTCGTTTTTTGCGAGCGGGAATTTTTTGGGGCATGACATCAGCAGTAATTATGGTGTCAGCATAAAGCCTGTACCCGTTTATCCTATGTTTGGATATAAATGTTGTTGCATTTAATGCGGGAAAATTAAGGCGGTTCCAAGATTTTAATCTCAACCATTGATTGTGATCAATCTTTTTGATTTCTAAAAATTGTCCCCTCACATCCCATATATTCTCAAATTTTATTTTGTCTCTCCTCACTTTACACTCATCTCTCTCAAAGCAAAGGCAAAAGTTCTTTCTGCAAACCAAGGAAAATCCTAGTTTGTACATCGTTCAAGTTCAAGTTTCATTTTTTGAAATGGCTCCAACTTACGACTTTGTGAAGATGGATGAAAAGATCCACTCTGGTTCGACTTGTGGATTTTGATGGATCTTTGGCCAAGCAAGGGGGTTGACAAAGCCCTTGCTAAGAAGATTGCCGAAATTGGAGAAATATGGTCCGGCGGGATTTCTCACTATGTAGTTTTCACACACCTATATCAAAGAGGTGGCCATGTTAAGGTTCAAGACGGAGAAATCCGTTCATCCATCCACAACACCGAGATTAAGATAATCATTGCGGATTTGGCTACTCATCGCCATCTTCCTTCGATCAATTTGAAGGAGATTCTTTGAAAAAATTAACCTGGCTACAAAGATGGAAAGATATCGCGAATCCGTGAGCTACTAAAGTAAGCATTTACCAAGATGTCGCTCATCAAGGATGACTATCATAAGTTAATGGATGTGGCATCCAAGTGTGTGGACATGAAGTTTGGCGGCTTCAATCACCGCTGTCAGACGGTCGGTCATATGGCCGCTATTATGGAGGAAAAGAAAATGAACTAGCCGGGGTTCATCTTTAGCGAATCCGCGAATGTAATGAAAAAGATAATTAATGATGATGGTCTCATTAGTTTGCTCATTTGGGTATGGCCTTGTGATTGGCCATTTGATGGAGGTAAAGGGCATTCCTCTCGGAATGGGAAACCCTTTTATGTAAATTGCAATAACTCAAAATCCAAAGATGTGCATTCAAGAACCAAGCACATTGATGTCGGATATCATTTCATAAGAGATGATATTAAAAAGAAAGACATCACTTTGGAATACATATCAGCTGACAAGCAGTTGATTGATATATTCACTAAGCCATTATGTGAATCAAGGTTTGAAGAGCTTAAAAATGAGCTAGGATTGATTGAGCTAAGTTAGGAGGCTCAAAAGACTCAATCAAAGTGAAACCGAGTCAAAAGAAGAGATAATTGGAAATCAAGCAAAGTTTCATTTTTCAAAGTGAAAACAGTCAAGACGTCAAAGTCGATTGTATGGAGTTAGGCGACAAATGAGTGATCACTATGTGAAGAGAGAAGCAAAGTTAAGTCACTTTTGGAAAATAGTTGAGTTATTTATGAGCTAAGTGACAAAAACGCATCGTTTTTGCGGCGGAATTTTTTGGGGCATGACATCGGAAGAATTATGGTGTCAGCATAAAGCCTGTACCCGTTTATCCTATGTTTGGATATAAATGTTGTTGCATTTAATGCGGGAAAATTAAGGCGGTTCCAAGATTTTAATCTCAACCATTGATTGTGATCAATCTTTTTGATTTCTAAAAATTGTCCCCTCACATCCCATATATTCTCAAATTTTATTTTGTCTCTCCTCACTTTACACTCATCTCTCTCAAAGCAAAGGCAAAAGTTCTTTCTGCAAACCAAGGAAAATCCTAGTTTGTACATCGTTCAAGTTCAAGTTTCATTTTTGAAATGGCTCCAACTTACGACTTTGTGAAGATGGATGAAAAGATCCACTCCCGGTTCGACCGTGGATTTTGATGGATCAAGCAAGGGGTTGACAAAGCCCTTGCTAAGAAGATTGCCTTTGAGAAATTGGAGAAATATGGTCCGAAGGATTTCTCACTATGTAGTTTTCACACACCTATATCAAAGAGGTGGCCATGTTAAGGTTCAAGACGGAGAAATCCGTTCATCCATCCACAACACCGAGATTAAGATAATCATGTGCGGTTTGGCTACTCATCGCCATCTTCCTTCGATCGGGTCAAGGAGATTCTTTGAAAAAGACATTAACCTGGCTCTGACATGGAAAGATATCGCGAATCCAGTGCTACTAAGGTCAAGCATTTTACGGCCCAAGATGTCGCTCATCAAGGATGACTATCATAAGTTAATGGATGTGGCATCCAAGTGTGTGGACATGAAGTTTGGCGCCTTCAATCACCGCTGTCTAGACGGTTACCGTCATTGTCATGGTCGCTATTATGGAGGAAAAGAAAATGAACTAGGTCGGGTTCATCTTTAGCGAATCGCGAATGTAATGAAAAAGATAATTAATGATGATGGTCTCCGTTAGTTTGCTTTCGGGGGTATGGCCTTGTGATTGGCCATTTGATGGAGGTAAAGGGCATTCCTCTCGGGAATGGGAAACCCTTTTATGTAAATTGCAATAACTCAAAATCCAAAAAGATGTGCATTCAAGAACCAAGCACATTGATGTCGGATATCATTTCATAAGAGATGATATTAAAAGAAAGACATCACTTTGGAATACATATCACCGGTGACAAGCGGTTGATTGATATATTCACTAAGCCATTATGTGAATCAAGGTTTGAAGAGCTTAAAAATGAGCTAGGATTGATTGAGCTAAGTTAGGAGGCTCAAAAGACTCAATCAAAGTGAAACCGAGTCAAAAGAAGAGATAATTGGAAATCAAAGAAAGTTTCATTTTTCACCAAGTGAAATAAGTCAAGACGCGTCAAGTCGGTTGTATGGAGTTAGGCGACGGTTGAGTGATCACTATGTGAAGAGAGAAGCAAAGTTAAGTCACTTTTGGAAAATAGTTGAGTTATTTATGAGCTAAGTGACAAAAACGCAATGCGTTTTTAAGGCGGGAATTTTTTGGGGCATGACATCGGCGGTAATTATGGTGTCGGATAAAGCCCGTACCGTTTATCCTATGTTTGGATATAAATGTTGTTGCATTTAATGCGGGAAAATTAAGGCGGTTCCAAGATTTTAATCTCAACCATTGATTGTGATCAATCTTTTTGATTTCTAAAAATTGTCCCCTCACATCCCATATATTCTCAAATTTTATTTTGTCTCTCCTCACTTTACACTCATCTCTCTCAAAGCAAAGGCAAAAGTTCTTTCTGCAAACCAAGGAAAATCCTAGTTTGTACATCGTTCAAGTTCAAGTTTCATTTTTGAAATGGCTCCAACTTACGACTTTGTGAAGATGGATGAAAAGATCCACTCGTCTGGTTCGACATTGTGGATTTTGATGGATCAAGCTTGAAGCGGGGTTGACAAAGCCCTTGCTAAGAAGATTGCCGAAATTGGAGAAATATGGTCCGAAGGGATTTCTCACTATGTAGTTTTCACACACCTATATCAAAGAGGTGGCCATGTTAAGGTTCAAGACGGAGAAATCCGTTCATCCATCCACAACACTCGAGATTAAGATAATCATTGCGGATTTGGCTACTCATCGCCATCTTCCTTCGATCAAGTCAAGGAGATTCTTTGAAAAAGACATTAACCTGCTACTGACATGGAAAGATATCGCGAATCCGTAGTTCGCTACTAAAGCTTTTTACCACGGCCAAGATGTCGCTCATCAAGGATGACTATCATAAGTTAATGGATGTGGCATCCAAGTGTGTGGACATGAAGTTTGGCGCTTCAATCACCGCTCAGACGGCCGGGCCATTTTGTCATGGTCGCTATTATGGAGGAAAAGAAAATGAACTAGGCTGGGTTCATCTTTAGCCGAATCTGCCAGAATGTAATGAAAAAGATAATTAATGATGATGGTCTGTTAGTTTGCTCGCTGGGGTATGGCCTTGTGATTGGCCATTTGATGGAGGTAAAGGGCATTCCTCTTAGGAATGGGAAACCCTTTTATGTAAATTGCAATAACTCAAAATCCAGTATTGCATTCAAGAACCAAGCACATTGATGTCAGATATCATTTCATAAGAGATGATATTAAAAAGAAAGACATCACTTTGGAATACATATCAGCTGACAAGCAGTTGATTGATATATTCACTAAGCCATTATGTGAATCAAGGTTTGAAGAGCTTAAAAATGAGCTAGGATTGATTGAGCTAAGTTAGGAGGCTCAAAAGACTCAATCAAAGTGAAACCGTGAGTCAAAAGAAGAGATAATTGGAAATCAAAGAAAGTTTCATTTTTCAGCCAAGTGAAACAGTCAAGACGTCAAGTCAGTTGTATGGAGTTAGCTGACAGTTGAGTGATCACTATGTGAAGAGAGAAGCAAAGTTAAGTCACTTTTGGAAAATAGTTGAGTTATTTATGAGCTAAGTGACAAAAACGCAATGCGTTTTTTATGCGAGCGAAATTTTTGGGGCATGACATCAAGAGTGAATTATGGTGTCGAAGATAAAGCCCGTACCCGTTTATCCTATGTTTGGATATAAATGTTGTTGCATTTAATGCGGAAAATTAAGGCGGTTCCAAGATTTTAATCTCAACCATTGATTGTGATCAATCTTTTTGATTTCTAAAAATTGTCCCCTCACATCCCATATATTCTCAAATTTTATTTTGTCTCTCCTCACTTTACACTCATCTCTCTCAAAGCAAAGGCAAAAGTTCTTTCGCAAACCAAGGAAAATCCTAGTTTGTACATCGTTCAAGTTCAAGTTTCATTTTTGAAATGGCTCCAACTTACGACTTTGTGAAGATGGATGAAAAGATCCACTCTGGTTCGACCGTGGATTTTGATGGATCTTTGAAGCAAGGGGTTGACAAAGCCCTTGCTAAGAAGATTGCCGAAATTGGAGAAATATGGTCCGGGCGGGGATTTCTCACTATGTAGTTTTCACACACCTATATCAAAGAGGTGGCCATGTTAAGGTTCAAGACGGAGAAATCCGTTCATCCATCCACAACACCGAGATTAAGATAATCAAGGCGGATTGGCTACTCATCGCCATCTTCCTTCGACGGCCAAGGAGATTGCTGAAAAAGACATTAACCTGGCTACAGCATGGAAAGATATCGCGAATCCAGTAGTTCTACTAAGGTCAAGTTTTTACACAGCCAAGATGTCGTTCATCAAGGATGACTATCATAAGTTAATGGATGTGGCATCCAAGTGTGTGGACATGAAGTTTGGCAGCTTCAATCACCGCTGTCAGACGGAAGGGTGTCATGGTCGCTATTATGGAGGAAAAGAAAATGAACTAAATTGGGTTCATCTTTAGCCGAATCTGCTTTAATGTAATGAAAAAGATAATTAATGATGATGGTCTGTTAGTTTGCTCGCTGGGGTATGGCCTTGTGATTGGCCATTTGATGGAGGTAAAGGGCATTCCTCTCAGGAATGGGAAACCCTTTTATGTAAATTGCAATAACTCAAAATCCAGTATTGCATTCAAGAACCAAGCACATTGATGTCGAGATATCATTTCATAAGAGATGATATTAAAAGAAAGACATCACTTTGGAATACATATCACCGACAAGCGGTTGATTGATATATTCACTAAGCCATTATGTGAATCAAGGTTTGAAGAGCTTAAAAATGAGCTAGGATTGATTGAGCTAAGTTAGGAGGCTCAAAAGACTCAATCAAAGTGAAACCGAGTCAAAAAAAGAAGAGATAATTGGAAATCAAAGAAAGTTTCATTTTTCAAAGTGAAACAATCAAGACGTCAAGTCGTTGTATGGAGTTAGTGACAAAAGTGATCACTATGTGAAGAGAGAAGCAAAGTTAAGTCACTTTTGGAAAATAGTTGAGTTATTTATGAGCTAAGTGACAAAAACGCAATGCGTTTTTGCGGCGGGAATTTTTGGGGCATGACATCGCAGTAATTATGGTGTCAAAGATAAAGCCTGTACCGTTTAGCCTATGTTTGATATAAATGTTGTTGCATTTAATGCGGGAAAATTAAGGCGGTTCCAAGATTTTAATCTCAACCATTGATTGTGATCAATCTTTTTGATTTCTAAAAATTGTCCCCTCACATCCCATATATTCTCAAATTTTATTTTGTCTCTCCTCACTTTACACTCATCTCTCTCAAAGCAAAGGCAAAAGTTCTTTCTGCAAACCAAGGAAAATCCTAGTTTGTACATCGTTCAAGTTCAAGTTTCATTTTTTGAAATGGCTCCAACTTACGACTTTGTGAAGATGGATGAAAAGATCCACTCTGGTTCGACTGTGGATTTTGATGGACTGCTGAAGCAAGGGGTTGACAAAGCCCTTGCTAAGAAGATTGCTGAGAAATTGGAGAAATATGGTCTGAAGGGATTTCTCACTATGTAGTTTTCACACACCTATATCAAAGAGGTGGCCATGTTAAGGTTCAAGACGGAGAAATCCGTTCATCCATCCACAACACTGAGATTAAGATAACTGTTGCGGATTTGGCTACTCACTGCCATCTTCCTTCGATCGGTCAAGGAGATTCTTTAAAAAGACATTAACCTGGCTACAAAGATGGAAAGATATCGCGAATCCAGTGAGTTCTACTAAGGTCATTTTACACGGCCAAGATGTCGCTCATCAAGGATGACTATCATAAGTTAATGGATGTGGCATCCAAGTGTGTGGACATGAAGTTTGGCGGCTTCAATCACCGCCTAGACGAAGCCGGGTCATCATGGTCGCTATTATGGAGGAAAAGAAAATGAACTAGGTTTGGGTTCATCTTTAGCCGAATCGCCCAGAAATGTAATGAAAAAGATAATTAATGATGATGGTCCATTAGTTTGCTCATTTGGGGTATGGCCTTGTGATTGGCCATTTGATGGAGGTAAAGGGCATTCCTCTCAGGAATGGGAAACCCTTTTATGTAAATTGCAATAACTCAAAATCCAGTATTGCATTCAAGAACCAAGCACATTGATGTCAGATATCATTTCATAAGAGATGATATTAAAAAGAAAGACATCACTTTGGAATACATATCAGCTGACAAGCAGTTGATTGATATATTCACTAAGCCATTATGTGAATCAAGGTTTGAAGAGCTTAAAAATGAGCTAGGATTGATTGAGCTAAGTTAGGAGGCTCAAAAGACTCAATCAAAGTGAAACCAGAGTCAAAAGAAGAGATAATTGGAAATCAGCAAAGTTTCATTTTTCAGCCAAGTGAAACAAGACGTCAAGTCGGTTGTATGGAGTTAGGCGACAAATGAGTGATCACTATGTGAAGAGAGAAGCAAAGTTAAGTCACTTTTGGAAAATAGTTGAGTTATTTATGAGCTAAGTGACAAAAACGCAGTCGTTTTTGCGGCGGGAATTTTTGGGGCATGACATCGGCGGTAATTATGGTGTCGGATAAAGCCCGTATCGTTTAGCCTATGATTGAATATAAATGTTGTTGCATTTAATGCGGGAAAATTAAGGCGGTTCCAAGCTTTTAATCTCAACCATTGATTGTGATCAATCTTTTTGATTTCTAAAAATTGTCCCCTCACATCCCATATATTCTCAAATTTTATTTTGTCTCTCCTCACTTTACACTCATCTCTCTCAAAGCAAAGGCAAAAGTTCTCTCTGCAAACCAAGCAAAATCCTAGTTCGTACATCGTTCAAGTTCAAGTTTCATTTTTTGAAATGGCTCCAACTTACGACTTTGTGAAGATGGATGAGAAGATCCACTCCGGTTCGACTGTGGATTTTGATGGACTGGTGAAGCAAGGGGTTGACAAAGCCCTTGCTAAGAAGATTGCTGAGAAATTGGAGAAATATTGTCTGAAGAGATTTCTCACTATGGTGTTTTCACGCACCTATCTCGAAGAGGTGGCCATGTTAAGTTTCAAGACGGAGAAATCCGTTCATCCATCCACAACACTGAGATTAAGATAACTGTTACGGATTTGGCTACTTACTGCCACCTTCCTTCGATCAACAAGGAGATTCTTAAAAAGACATTAACCTGGCTACAGCACGGAAAGATATCGCAATGCGAGTGCTACTAAGGTCACATTTACCAAAGATGTCGTTCATCAAGGATGACTATCATAAGTTAATGGATGTGGCATCCAAGTGTATGGACATGAAGTTTGGCGGCTTGATCCAGCTGCCTAGACGGTTGTAATCGGCCATGGTCCGCTATTATGGAGGAAAAGAAAATGAACTGGGTTGGGTTTATCTTTAGCCGAATCTGCCAGAATGTAATGAAAAAGATAATTAATGATGATGGTCTGTTGGTTAGCTCGCTGGGGTATGGCCTTGTGATTGGCCATTTGATGGAGGTAAAGGGCATTCCTCTCAGGAATGGGAAACCCTTTTATGTAAATAAGAAGATGTTCAAGGCGAACCTCTCAGCTGCACAGAGGCAAGCCCATGCAAGAAAGGTTAATACCAGTGAAGGTGAGTCAGCTGACCTTGTCCCCAAGGACACTACTGCAACTGCAAAGGCTACCTCTCCAAAGCCTGTGCAGAAAAAGAAAAAAGTTGCTGCAGTAAAGCCTACCCCTGCCCCCGCAGCCGTCACCGACCTAGCATCTGCATTAGCAGCCGAGACTGAGAAGGATTCTCCTGCACCTTCTCCAGTTGTCAAGAAGAAACGCTCAGCTGTGGTTCGAAAGCTAGCTGCAGCCAAGAAGATAAAGATGGTAGAGCCAGCTGGCATCGAAGAAGCTGAAGAGGAAGAGATTCCTCTTGTCAAAACCAAAAGAAGGCGACTGATGAAGAAGTCTGCCTTGGAAAACCCAGCTGAGTTTGACACTCAAGTTGAAAAAAAGATTGTTGATGTAGAGGAGCAGCAGTCTAAGCAAGCTGAAGGTGGTGAGGAAACCACTGTTGTAGTCGAGAAGACTGCCGATGAAGATCAGCAGACTGTGGAAGTGAGAGTTGTTCATGAGACAGCTGAAGAATGAGAAGTAGAAGCAGCTGACCAGTCTTAGGAGTTAGCTGTCAACTCCCCTCAAACTGATGCAAGAACCATTGAGAACGAGAGGGCTCCCTAAACCTATACAGTAGGAGGATGATGACCTTGTGATGTTGTCCCCTGCCTATCCTGACATTCAAGAGAGGCTAAGGATCTGGAGGCACTGGAAGTTGAGCTATGCCAGGCACCAATTCCGAGTCCCGGATTTGTAGAAGAGGAAGAAAGGCTTCTAAGTTTTCCTCGGGAAACATCTCTGTTAGCTCCACCTCGACCCGATTTTTGCACGTCTATTTCTATATGAGAAGAAGGACGAGGATAAAGTTAAGGAGAAGGCTAAGGCAAAGGATGTTGTGGAATCTCTAAAACTTCACACATGTTTCCTTACAGAATTCCCAGAGCATGCTCAACAGTCAGCCAGCAGTGACAGTGATGTTGAACAAATAGACCCTGCTGATGCAGTGGAAAAGGCTGAAATGAGGCAAGCTTTGAAAGAATCCAAAGAGATTCATGAGCAAGGATTTCATAAGGGCCAAGGAGAGTCTTCTTCTATAATGATTACTCCTAGCCCAGATATCATGGAGGTGGTGAGAACAATTGATGGCACCACATCTCCAGTGCACTCGGAGGATGAAACTACTTGGAAAAAAGTCAATGAAGCTAAGGATGGTGAAGAAAAGGGCACCTTAGCCAAGAAAATACCTGAAGAAGGTGTTGAGACACCTGCCCTAATGGTTGTAACTCAAAAGGAAACACATTCGTGTCTCAGGTTTCGAGTGACCCTACTGCTTGAAACTCATTTATTGCGCCAGCTGAGGGGGAAACTCAACCCACCACAGCCGGGTCGGAGGAGACTTAGGGATACCAAACAACAGGGAAGTTTGGAGGTGAATGTGAGACAACTGATGTACAGCAGAGTGAGGTTAACGAGGCTCAGACGGTTTTAACTGTCTCAACTGAAACTTCAGTTGCCATGCGGTCAATGAAGCTGCTGATGTAGCCAAGGCAAAGGATGGTATTGAGGCCACGGGAATTGAGACTCTTGGCCATGAAAGTGCAATCCAAGGAGTTGAGACTCCAATGGGTTCCACTGAAGACCCCAAAGCAGCTTCGTCTGCTGAAGGGATTTTTGTTGAAGACCCTGCTGCAATTGAAACTGCAAAAGGAACAATCGAAGGCCCATCAGTGGTTGAGACTACTAAGAGTAATGAAAGCCCTGAGAGGTTCAGACTTCCCTGAGTAAGAAAGTCGAAGAACAAGTGCCAGTCCCTCAAGAAGATATAATGGAAGAAGAGGAAATAAGTTCTCTTAATGATTCCCAAGAGAATGTCGATGTTGAGTTCTTGGGAACTGATGATGAAGCTGAGTCCAGTCATATTGACAAATCATCCGAGGACAAAACTTTTGAGGAGGCACTGGCAAAACATAGGCAAGCAAGTGACAAAGCTGCTTCAATCAACTTTACAATGGTTGATGGCCCACCACCCATGGTGCCATCACCTTCCAATGACGTTGATAAGTCAGCCGAGGAATAGACTACTCAAAAGGAAGATACCACTGATGCCAAAGAAGTTTTTAAGACAGCTGAGGGTCAGTCAACTCCGCAGGCTAACACAGTTGCACAAGATGTCGATGACGCTGAGACAGCCAAGGCACAAAGAGCTAAAGAATTTTTGAAGAAAAAGGGAAAGGCTCCACAAGTCGAGGATGTGGAAATTCCTATTTTTACAGAGGATCTATTTGTTGACTACTTTCCTTTCGAGGCTCATGTACCCTTGGAAGCAGAGTCAGCTGATGTACATGCAAAGTACACCGTCCAAGTCCCAGCTGAAGAACTTGGAACTCCTGCTGAATCAACAATGGTACCGATTGGGTTTGACTTTGATGACGTGTGGCCAGAAGAGCAGTCCACTAATGCAGCCGACTTTCGCAAAGCCTTCAAGGCCATTTGTACTGAAATTGAAAATATGGAACATGGATTCGCAAACTCAACCAAAGGCTTGATAACAGATGCAAACATCACAGAGACATCCGAGGAATGGTTTTAAGGATAAGGGAATGGATTGGGCAAACTAAAGCACTGAGGCGTGAGCAGGTCACATACTTTAAATCTCTTTTTGTAAAAATGGTGATCTGAAGCTCTGAAAATGCAAACTTTTAGCAGCATCAAAGGGACCATATCTTCAGGATGGATCAGTCTCAAGCAAGTGACATGGAGTTTCTTAAAGCACAACACAAGGCAGAACTTTAGAAAACAGAGGGCCAAAGATGCGTGCGGGAGGTAATGATGCTCCAAAGATAAATGAAGCTAATGGCAAAAGCAAACGAAGGCTCTGCGATCCGAATTCCGAGAATCTTACTCCAAGAGTCATGAAAATGTGGACATGACCAACAACAAGATTGATCTAGAGTGTTTCCTCAACTGGCTTTACCCCTTGGTGATGATGCCAAAAAGGGGGAAGATCCAAGTAGAAAGCAAGGGGGTTATAAGGAAGGAAGTGGAAGTAAGGGGGAAGCAAGTAGTAAGGGGGAAGGCATTGAAATGAAGAAGCTGCCTCTGAAGATCATGCTTGCAAGGACCCCCCAACAAGGTGAAGTGATAGCTTGAATCCTCATTCAACTGCCTCAAAATCTGAATGTTGAAGAGAAAGTTGATTTGGCCTTTAAGAAATCTCGAGAGGCCATTGAAGCCGAATTTGAAAAGGTAGTGAGAAACATCATGGGAGAATTGAAAATCTAAAAGCAAAGTACGAAGGCCCTCCACCGGGATCATTAAAGGACTCCCAGTAAGACCCCGTGAGCTTACATTGCCTCGATGTAGGATGTGAGCCAAGGTCCTTAGAAGAATTTCAAACTCTAACTCGAAGGGATATTTCAAGAATATGACTCTACCCCAAGCGTGGGATCCGTATTAGGAGAAAGGACTTGACTTATGTAAATCAGCTAATAGGCAGCAGAGTTCGAGCAATCAGCCGACTACCAAAGCACCCTGTACAGTACACTCCAAGAGGAGAAGCTGAGTCACAGTGAGGAAGGGAAAGGCTTGGCAGTGGTGGAAGAGGCAGAGGTACTCCATCATAGCCAAAACCAAAGGATGTTTGGTATGTTGATCCGCAGAATAAGGGGATAAACTACTGGGTTGGGCTAGATGCTCTTGCCAACATTGAAGTTAAGAGGAGGAATGAAGAAGCTAGGAGGAGGCAAGAAGAAGAAAATGAAAGGCTCAATCGCGAATGGGAAGAATGGCAAATGAGAGAAGACTTTTCAGCTAAGAAAGCCGATGAGAAGAAAAAGAGGGAGGAAGAAGATAGAAAAAGGAGAAGAGCTAAAGACGACAGAAGAAGAGCTAAGGATGAAGAGAGAAGAAGGAAGCAGCCGAGGCATTGAAGATGGCTGAACCCCTTCATTGTATTTTACTTAGCTGTAAATGCAAATAATTGTAAGTACTTGCTCTAATACCTATTGTAATATCCTAAAGATCATATACATTTGTATAAATACTTATGTATAGCTCGCTCTGATACATTGTATAAGTTATGCTTTGTAAAAGCTTTGTAAAGTACAAGAATGATATGTTCAATAAAGTTCACATATTCTACACATTCATTCCTTGTTACTGCACTGTTTACTTTGCTGTATTTATTTAAGTTTTGGCATCATCAAAAAAGGGGAAATTATTGGAAAAATTTATGCTTAGATTTTGATGATACCAGGTAAAACTTAGATTAGGAAGTTGGCACCCCATTTTCTATGTAATTCAACTTGTAATATATAGAGTTGTATAAGTTGAGTTATAGTCAGCTAAGTTGAAGATTACAAGACTCGACTGAAGATCGAAGAGAAGACCCAACTGTATGTCAGATGTGTGAAGTGTAGTGAAGACTCAATCAAGTGACAGAAAAGATGTCTCAGTCAGCTGACTGATAGCTAAGTCATTCCAAAATGATGAGAATCAAATGTCAAAGGGGTATGCAGTAGACAAGACTTGAAGAAAGTTGAAATAGATCCGTTGCCAAGACAAGTCGAGGTTTTACTGGAAATAGGCATGTGTCAGGCTGCCAGCAATAAAGTTGTTTTACTGAAAGAGTGCAAAAAGCAAGGAACCAATGAGATGTATTTAAGAGCCTGCAGAGATTAAGGAAAGGCTACAGAGCATTTAATTCATGGTACGACCTACATCAATGCTGCAAGACAAGACAAGACAATAACCTACGAGTGTGATTTGAAATTTATGTCTATCTCTTCAAACGGACATAATTCCAAATGTGCACTATAAAAGGCTGAAGAAGCAGGTGAGGGAAAGTTGTGAATTTCACAGACTATCAAGTATACAAGCAAGCAATAACTTGCAAATTCTCTCAAGCTTTTCAAAGAAATCCTCAAGCCTAATTTCGAAGGAACTCAATCCAACACACTCAGTGATGGAACGATTACTTCATCAGTTGAAGAGAAAAATTATTTTCAAGAACAAAGGGGTCTACTATCCAAGGTTGAAGGAGAAGTAGTGAGGTTCCAGTTGGAATCGGTGCTTTGAACATGTTGGAGGGCTAAGTGATCAAGTCCAAAGATTTGAAGGAGGCTGAAGTAACATGGCAGTTGTCTTGTGAAGAAGGCGAGTCCCGGAGCGGCAGTCGTGTGATCAAAACTGTCTCAGACTGATAAATACTTTGTAACTAAGCTTAAGTTACTTAGTCGATTCCTCCAGGAGTTGGAGAGAGTGGACTAGAGGAATTACCCCATCTCTAACCACTATAAAAATTGCTTGTGTCTTATTTACTTTTCAAAGACACTCTATTACCAACTTTATTTTATAAGCGCTATTAAGTTAAACTTGCTATAACTCTGCTGATAATAACTATTGGTAAAATAAATGTTGAAAAACGTGCTTCAAAATCATAAGGGTGAAAGTCTTCCGCTGACAAAACCATATCAACTGTATTTCTAAGTGTTAGCTGAAAGCAGCTAAGTTATACTATCAACGGCTCGAACAGTGTTGAGTGGGTAACTTTGTTGTGTAAACCAACATAGTTGTCCCCCAAGTAGGGGTGAAAATAGGTCAGGCTACCCAACAGGGGCCTATGACCTGACATATTAAGGGCTTAGCTTGGCTTGGCCTATTTAACGATTAGGTCAGGCTTAGGCCTTTTATAAAGCCTCTTTAAATAGTTGAGCCAGGCCCGGGCCTTTACAAAAGCCTTTTCAAGCTCAACAGACCAGCCTATTTAAAGCTTACATATATAATATATAAATAAATAATATTATATATATAATATATGTAATGTATCATATTATATATATATATATATAATGAAGATGAAAATGGAAAACTTACATATATCTTATATATAAATATAATATGACAACACTAATTAGACACTTATTTGGATTTGTTATTGTTATGGACTTATCGGATAATGTATGATCATATTTATGTACTTCGGAGATGTACCGCAATGGATTCTATTTGTCATGTGCATTTTGTTTTTTTTTAATTATGAATTTTTTGTTTGTTTCATTACGAATCTTGTATTGACTATCATGAGATTGTCGTGTGTTTTTTGTAGTTTACATTTTGTTTTTGAAATGGACTTTGATAGGCTTAAACAGGCTTTAAATAGGCCCAGACTTGGCCTTTTTAGGCTTTGAATAGGCACAGGCTTGGCCTTTTTACTTAAAAAAGCCAGGTCGAGCCTATGAAAAAGCCTATTACGATAATAGGTCGTTAGGCCCAAACCAAATAAAGCGAGCCTAGGCCTTCGATTAGCATGTATTTTGCATGTATTTTGGGCTTAAATTTGGCTAGAATGTGTTGATATGCATGCATTACATGAGTAAATAGGGCTTTATTTCTTTTTTGTGGAAAAGGATTACGCTTTGCTCGTTTTGTAGGAATTTATGGATAACTGTAGCATTTTGGCAACAAATTGGAGCATTGCAATTGAAAACCGCCAAAACTTGACATGATAGATGAAGTTTGGAGTCGAATCAAGAAGAAGTCAGGCGAAAAATGGAAGAAAATGGTCGAGTACGAGTTGCAGCAGGTGAGCACGGGCACGGCGTGGTCCCTAGCACAACCCATGCTCAACCCAAAATCAAGCCTCAACGTTCGACTACCAGCACGGGCTGGTCGTGCTATCTGGCACGGCCCGTGCTCCATCCAGTGATTTGGATAATTCCTATTGTGCGCCTCTGCGGGAAAAACAGAGTTTGACTCGTTGTGAACTAGGTTTCCACCCAAACGAAGTACAAATAGAGACGGGGCGGCCACAAACAGGGACACGCTGATTTTTGCCCTAGAAAGCAGAGAAAAGAACAATCTTCCACCGGAGAATTGGAGAGATCGATCAAGACCGCAACCACACCTTCGAGGATTGAAGATAGATCATGAGGAGTAGGTTAATGGATACTTTTATTTGATGATTAATGACAATTGAAGTTAATGTTTTCCAACCCTATTCAGGTACATTGCTTTATTTCTTGTTTTATCAAAAAAGCTATTGGTTTAACTTGTTTTGATATATTGATTCATAATTCGAACAGATGAGTTTCAATATTAGATCTATGAGTACTTGACATGAATAGCTTGCATGATTGAGAAGTCTGTGAATATTCGTGAGGCCTTTTAATCTTTTGATCTTTTGGGAGTTGGATATCTCATGTTGAGTAGAGATGCTAGCATAGATATTCCAATCAATGCTTTTACATGCATCTCGAGAGAGAGGGTAAGTTACTTTTGTGATTGGTCTATAGGGAAGAATACGTTTAACTTTGGTTTGATTAATCTGATAATAAAAGGGGATATTAACTGAAACCATAACCCAGGAATTCATTCATTCATACTTGATATTTTAATCCACTCTTTACTTTGTTATTTTAGGATAATTTCTGCTTTAGTGTTTATAAAACCAACTCACTCACTTTCGATCGTCTAGATAAAAATAAGGCTATTATAATCCAATATTTAGGACATTAATTTATTAGTCCATGTGGATTCAACCTTGCTAACCATATTCTATAAACTGCACCGTACACTTTATTGGGGTCATCTCCGAAGAAGACAAGGTGACCAAGGTATTAAACGCCCTTCCCGGCTCATGGTCCGAAAAGGTGACGGCAATCACGGAAGCTCAAAATCTTGAGACACTCAAGTTTGATGAGCTCATTGGTAACCTTCTTATTTATGAAGTATATCTCAAGGAGAGGAAAATTTCTCAACCATCCACCTCTAAACCGGGTACGCAAAATATTATTAAAGGCTTAGCATCTTCTTCTAATAATGTTTATTATGCTAGTGATGAGGATGATGAAGAAATGGCGGCTCTTGTTACAAAATTTGCAAAATTTGTAAACAAAAATAAAGCAAGAAAGTTAAGAGAAAATTCTTGTTTCAAATGCGGAAAATCCGGGCACAACATAGCCGATTGCCCAAAATTAGCGGAAGAGGAACAAAAGAAGAAAAAGCCTTTTTCCGAAAAAGAATGCGTTAAATGCAGACGTCAAAACTTGGGATGAATTACTTGAAACAACCGACGAGGAAGGAGAATCCGAACATGGTCTTATGGCCATAGACGATGAAAATACCGAGGTACGCTCTAATGCTTCATCTTCTTCCCTAGTTGATGAATTATAATGTGATTTTGATGAATTGCAAAATGAGTTTCAAAATTTGATTGTTAAATACAAGAATTTGAAAAAGGAGCATAAAGAGCTTAAACTAGAAAAAGATAAATTATTTACCTCTTATGACTCTCTTGATAAGGCTCATGATATTACTCTTACTATGGTTCGTACTCTTGAAGCCGAAAAACAAACGCTCACAAATGATATTGAAAATTTGGAAAAGGATGTGCATCGATTCAATTTAAGTACGGATAAAGTCACAAAAATATTAGATGCACAAAGAGGTGAGCATTCTAAATTAGGACTTGGTTACAAACCTTTTCAGAATGTTTTTAAGAAAAAAGACAAAGGTCCAACCTTTGTACGTGCTAGTAGTCCTCGTATTATTACTTGTTTTTATTGTGGTAAGAATGAACATTATGCTAGCAATTGTAAATTGAAGAATAATTTTAGCTATTATTGGAGACCTAAAGGTCTCAAGGCTAACCCCCATGGACCCCAAAATTATAGGGTACCTAAAAATAATTCCTTTGTAGGTTATAGGGGCTATAACAACAATGGAAGATTCAAAATGGCTCGTGGACAGCGGATGTTCACGCCATATGACCGGAAAGAGAGAACTTTTTACCAACATCAAGTTCCAAGAAGAGGGTATGGTCATGTTCGGCAATGGCAAAGGAAGAATTATTGGAAATGGAGAAATTGGTAACTCTTCTTTCTTTCTTAGTAATGTTCTTTTAGTAGAAGGGCTTAAGTTCAATTTGATAAGTGTTAGCCAACTTTGTGATTCAAATTATAATGTTGTTTTTAATAAAGAAAAATATCTTATTTCCAAAAATGATAAAATTATTTGTGAAGCAATTAGAAAAGGCAATCTTTACAAAATTTGTACAAGTGATTTGGTTAGTCAAAATGTTTCTTGTCTTGTCGCCAATAATGATTTAACTAGTTTATGGCATAGGCGACTTGGACATGTTGGATACAAAAATTTGCAAACTATTTACAAAAACCAACATGTAAAAGGACTACCCAAATTGAATTTTGAAAATCTTGGCTTATGTGACACTTGTCAAAAGAACAAATTAGTTAAGAGTAGTTTTAAGCCCAAAAATGAAATTTCCACTACCAAACCCCTACAAATGCTTCATCTTGATTTGTATGGGGATATTGGTACGGCAAGTCTAAGTGGAAAACATTACACTTTTGTTATAGTTGATGATTTTTCTAGATATACTTGGGCTCTATTTCTTACAAATAAAAGCGATGTCGTTAATGAGTTTGTTAAGTTGTGTATACTTATTGAAAATGAAAAGGAAGATACTATTAAGTCCATTCAAAGTGATCGAGGTGGAGAATTTGACGGGGAATTTAGAGTCTTTTGTGAAACCAATGGATATAGTCATAATTTTTCGGCTCCAAGGACACCTCAACGAAATGGAGTAGCCAAAAGGAAGAATCGGACACTTCAAGAAATGAGTCGGTCCATGCTCAATGAATTTTCACTTCCAAAATATTTTTGGGCCGAAGCCGTAAGTACCGTTTTCTATGTCATTAATCGAGTTTATATTCGTCCTAAAATGAATAAAACTCCATATGAGCTTTGGAAAGGAAGAACCCCAAATATTAGTTATTTCAAAATATTTGGATGTAAATGTTTTATTTTGAATACTAAGGATCAATTAGACAAACTTGATCCTAAGGCCGATGAAGGAATATTTATGGGGTATTCAACCAAGAGCAAAGCATACCGAGTTTACAATAAGACTAGTGGGGTTGTTGAAGAATCCATCCATGTCAAATTCAATGAAGCTTCGGGTGTTGAAAGGATACCCAATGATGAAAGTGATGAAGAAGATATTGTTGAACCCATTGTTCAAGATGATACTCAAAATGATCAACCTTCAAGCTCAAATGTTCCTCAAGATAAAGGTGATACTTCAATCTTCCCGTAGCATTGAAATTTAAGGAGATCACCCAAAAGATCTTATTATTGGTAATCCCCTTGATAAAGTAATGACTCGAGGAAAATTTGCGAGAAAGCTCTTATTTCTCAAAAAGAGCCTAAAAATGCTAAGGAAGCCATTGAAGATGAGGATTGGTTTTTAGAAATGCAAGAGGAGTTGAATCAATTTGAAAGGAATGATGTATGGGAATTAGTACCTTGTCCTCCATCTCAAACCATTATTGGTACAAAATGGGTATTTCGGAACAAGCTCGATGACCAAGGCAATATTGTTTGAAACAAAGCAAGGTTAGTAGCTCAAGGTTATTGTCAAGAAGAAGGTATTGATTATGATGAAACATTTGCACCCAGAGCACGTTTAGAAGCTATTCGTATTTTACTTGCCTATTCTTGTTTTAAAAATTTCAAGCTTTACCAAATGGATGTAAAATCCGAATTTTTAAATGGTATTATTCAAGAAGAAGTCTATGTAAAACAACCTCCGGGGTTTGAAAATTTTTCTAGGCCTAATGATGTTTATAGACTTAAAAGGCCTTGTATGGTTTGAAACAAGCACCCGTGCATGGTATGATAGACTTAGCTCTTTTCTTTTGCAAAATGGTTTTACAAGAGGTAAAGTTGATACTACTCTCTTTGTTTTTGAAAAAGGGCAAGATTGCTTATTAGTGCAAATTTATGTTGATGATATTATTTTTGGTGCTACTAATGAATCCTTGTGCAAGAAATTTTCTAAGTTAATGCAAGGTGAATTTGAAATGAGCATGATGGGGGAGCTCAACTTCTTCCTTGGACTTCAAATTAAGCAATGCCAAGAAGGAATTTATATTTCTCAATCAAAATATATAAAGGAGCTTTTGAAGAAATTTGGCATTGAAGAAGGAAGAACCGTCTCTACCCCAATGGCAACAAACGTCAAGATTGACAAAGATGAAAAAGGCAAGTCGGTTGATGAATCCAAATATCGAGGTATGATTGGTAGTTTACTTTATTTAACCGCAAATAGACCGGATATTCTTCATGTCGTATGCCTATGTGCTCATTTTCAAAGCAATCCCAAAGAATCTCATATGAGTGCCATTAAAAGGATTTTTCGATATTTGAAAGGCACTATTCAATATGGTTTATTCTATCCAAAGAATGGAAATTTTTCTCTTAAAGGTTATAGTGATTGCCTAGTTTCCTGGTTTTCAAAGAAACAAAATTGTGTTTCACTTTCAACGGCCGAAGCCGAATATATTTCCGCGGCATTTTGTTGTACACAACTTCTTTGGATGAAACAAACCTTAGCGGATTATAAATGTACTTTTGAAAGTGTTCCTATCTTTTGTGATAATATATCCGCTATAAACATTGCTCAAAACCCGGTTCATCATAACCGTACTAAACATATTGAGATTCGACATCATTTTCTAAGGGATTGTGTTTCAAAACGAAAAATTGAGATATCTTTTGTACCATCTCAAGATCAATTAGCGGACATTTTTACAAAACCGCTATCTTCCGAGACTTTTGCGTCCATACGAGCTCGGTTAGGCATAATGCATATTGAATGAGGCTTACGTTTGCATTTTGCATGTTTTTAAAACTTAGGGGCGAAAAATCGGATTTTTGGTTGAAAATTCGGAAATTATTAAAAATGAGAAAACAGTAGGCTAAACAGGTTGAGGGCAACCGGTCGCCCTCAACATCGATCGGTTGCCCTCAACCACGACCGGTCGCCCTAAGCCTAAGTTTGGATTAAAATCGTTATGTCTTCAGCATTCTTCATTTTAACTTATTTTGGCCATTTTTCGTCCCCTTTGCCAAATTCACACAAATTTCACTCAAAATTTGTTTTCATGCATTCAATTCACAACTTGGACCTTATATAGCATGATTATCATCATCATGGCTCATCTTTTCCGATCAAATGGTAAGAATTATTCTTCCTTTGCTCAATTGGGTTGAACCCTTGAGTTTATGACCTTATTGTATATTTCTTGATAATTTTTGCATATGATCTTGATGAGCTTATTTATTATGTTGTATTGTATGATGTTTGATGTGAATTGGTGATGAAATTTTTTGGCTTGAATCATTTACAAGGGCTATATACAACTTCTTTTAATTTTCACGCCCACAAAGTGTTCGATAAAATGTCGCAATGAAAATTTCAACTTCTACATAATTATCTTGCTTCCAAAAGTCTTCAACACTTATTGAGATCATGTTTTGGCAAATAAAATGAGCGTATGAACTCTTCATGACACATTTCTCCCATTTTCCTTGGATTTTTAAGCCTAAATTGCTCAACGGTTGATAAACCGTCTTTTTTGCGCATTTTGATATAATTGTATGATGTTTTTATCATGCTAACATTATTTTTGATGATTCCAAAGGGGAGAAACAAGAAAAACGCTCATAAGCTCAAAAGAAGCGTAAATAAGCTCGCAAAAAAAGCTATAAGCTAAAGCTCTTAAAAGCCAAAAGCTATGGATTATACTTGGTCCATGTGATGTATTATGGACTTTTATACTTCACTTATAATGCTTTTGTGACAGGGGGAGCTTATAAGCTCACGATATTCAAGCTTAAGTTGTAAAAACTAAGCTTTAAGCTTTAGTTGTTGCTTGTATACTTGTTCTTGATATGCATATTGATAGGGGAGCTTGTGCAAAAATGATTTTGAAAAATCTTTGCTCCTATCCTTGTGTATTTGTACTTATGATAAATCTTGCTTGTAATGGTTTGATGTTTTAGACCGGAAAATTGGTTTTGCTTTAAAATCAACTTCCTAAAATTATTTTGGTTTGTAATCATCAAAAAGGGGGAGTTTGTTAGATAAATATTTTTATCAATATTTTGATGATTATGTTTAAATGATTTTTTATACCAAAACAATGATAATAAATGTTGTCCAAATACTCCTAAATGATTTAAAATGTTTTTACTAATTTTTGGAGTATTACTAAGTATTTATTTTTTGATAAAAATGGACAACACTTTTGATGGTTTTGGTTAAATTGGTTTTACACCAAAACTATGTTTATAAATATTGTCAAATACTCTCAGGTGATTTAAAATATTTTTACTAATTTTTTGGAGTATTTCTTGAAGTTTATTTTTGATAAAAATCGGACAACATTTAATATTGGAGAAGTCGACCAGTGCAATTTCTATATCGTCGACTGCACCAAGAGTTGAAAAAATGAAACAGAACGAAACAGAAACAAATTCTGTGAAAAAAAGAAGGAGGGGGACCGGTCAAGGGTGAGGTCGACCGGTCGCACCCCCCTGCAACCCCCACCTAGATCGCACTATTTTTTCAAACGGTAGAAATCTTCAACAGGGCAACCGGTCGCCCTATGCTATTTTGTGACAGCAAAATTATGTTGTTTGAAATTCTTGACAACAAGATTTACTTTTGATTTTTGTACAATATTTCTACATCTTGTGATCTTCTTTTTGTAGACAAAAGTGAAGATAGAGGAGCCTATGTTGGGAGCCTATGTTGTTGAAGACTTCCCTATAAATAGAGGATAAATTGAAGACACAAGATACAACACATACAAGCAAAACACACAACAAGAAATCTGCAAATTGTTCAAGCTTTCTTTTTTTACATTCTTGTTGTAATAGCCTAAGTACTTTCACTTGCACATCTTTGAGGTCTAGGCTTTTCGATTCTTGATTACACTTGCACTCAATCTTTGTATTGGTTTCATAGAGTTGTAATCTTGAATTTTGTCCATCATTCAACACAAGACATCCTTGTGAGTATTCTTGTGGTAAGAATACACTTGGGTGATTTAGGTGATAGGTGTTTGAAGAGTGTGGTACTCTTCAAAGGTGGTGAAGGAAGATTGTGGTAATCTCCTTGAAGGTGTTGTAAGAGGATTGTGGTGATCCTCAAGGTGTTGTATTAATTGTGGTAATTAATAAAATCTTTTTTTCTTTTTGAAATCCATCCCTGGATATCTTTGGGGTGGTAGAGGATTAGGCCCTAGGTGGGTTGAACCTCTTTAAATCAACGAGTGTTGTTTAATTTCCGCATTTACATTCTTGTCATTTGCTTGTTGATTCGAAAAGAGGGTGATTTGCGGAAAATCGCATAATCTATTCACCCCCTCTAGATTATTGTAGCCACTGGACTAACAAATTGTAGCATTTTGGCAACAAATTGGAGCATTGCAATTGAGAACCGCCAAAACTTGACATGATAGATGAAGTTTGGAGTCAAATCAAGGAGAAGTCGGTCGAAAAACGGAAGAAAATGGTAGAGTACGAGTGGCGGCGGTGAGCACGGGCGGGCGTGCTCCCTAGCACACCCGTGCTCAACCCAAAATCAAGCCTCAACGTTCGACTACCCGCGACGGGCTGGTCGTGCTATCCGCACGCGGCCGTGCTCCATCCGAGTGATTTGGACAATTCCTATGGCACCCGGACGGGTGGGTGCCCTAAGCGCACGCCCCGTGCACCTCTCTGAAAAAACAGTTTGACTCGTTGTGAACTAGGTTTCGACCCAAACGAAGTACAAATAGAGACAGGCGGCCACAAACAGGGACACGCTGATTTTTTCCCTAGAAAGCGAGAAAAGAGCAATCTTCCACCGGAGAATTGAGAGATCGATCAAGACCGCAACCACACCTTCGAGGATTGAAGATAGATCGAGAGATCGTCATCATCCCCGAGTTCACTCACTCCATAGTATTTTTATCGTTCAATTAGTAGACATGAACATGGATAATTTGTCTATAGATTATTTCTTTTCTATGTCTGGCTAAACACTTTGTGATTCCCAGGTTTGGGAGTAGGTTAATGGATAATTTTATTTGATGATTAATGACAATTGAAGTTAATGTTTTCCAACCCTATTCAAGTACTTTGCTTTAATTCTTGTTTTATCAAAAAAGTTATTGTTTAACTTGTTTTGATATATTGATTCATAATTCGAATGATGAGTTTCAATATTAGATCTATGAGTACGTGACATGAATAGGTTGCATGATTGAGAAGTCTGTGAATATTCGTGAGGCCTTTTAATCTTTTGATCTTTTGGGAGTTGGATATCTCATGTTGAGTAGAGATGCTAGCATAGATATTCCAATCAACGCTTTTACATGCATCTCGAGAGAGAAGGTAAATTACTTTTGTGATTGGTCTATATGGAAGAATACGTTTAACTTTGGTTTGATTAATCTGATAATAAAATGGGATATTAACTGAAACCATAACCCATGAATCCATTCATTCATACTTGATCTTTTAATCCACTCTTTACTTTGTTATTTTAGGATAATTTCTGCTTTAGTGTTTATAAAACCAACTCACTCACTTTCGATCGTCTAGATAAAAATAAGGCTATTATAATCCAGTATTTAGTACATTAATTTATTAGTCCCTGTGGATTCGACCTTGCTAACCCTATTCTATAAACCGCACCGTACACTTGCGGTGAAGCAAAAAAATAAAGCGAACACCTTCCAACTCAAAGCCCGGCTTGGCTTGGCCCATTTCCACCCCTACCGCCAAGGACGACTTAGCTGGTTTGAGTAAAACTCTAAAAATATTTTAAAAGGACTAAAATCGAAAAGTTGGTAAGGTACCCCTCCCCCCTTTCTAAACCTTACACATCACCCCTTGGGACCTACACAAATGGATGAAGAGGGTGTTTGGCTGAGCATTTAAGCTAAGATGTTTGAGAGATATGAGCTCTTTAAAAGTGTGTGGTAATTATTATTTCTTAATAAATCTTATAAGCTCCCAAAAATAAATGTTAGAAGCTTAAAAATTATTTTTTTTAAATGTAGAGATCTCAATTTATTTTCAAAATAAGATCTTATTTTAGCAATCTTCTTTAACTTTGATTACTTTCAATTACAAAATTGTCATTAGTAACATCTGACTGCTTGTGGACTCTAGTTTTGTATGTGGGTAAGAACTTGTCTTTTTGAACTTGTATTAAAATGGAATAATATGAGAACTTTATTATTCATGCATGGGTGTCTTGGAATGCTAGAAATGGGCTACTCCATGATCAAGGTCCGAGCTCCAAACGGGTTTGGACTTCTTCAAACAACTAATGGATCTAAATTATGTCCAGAAGCTTTTTCGCATTATAAGATCTAACATATTATAAATTCTAAAATCATCTTATAAGATCTTTTAATTTTTAAATTAGCTCAAGTACCAAACACTATTGAAGTTAGCTGGGTAGAAAATTATATATTAATTTGGAACTAATTTAGAAATGACTTAATTTTTATTCAATATTAGATGAGACTCCCATGCAATGCAGGGACTGTATATTTGTGAGGCCTCCGTTTCGTACCGTGACATTTGTATTTTCCTAATAATTCTATGGACTCTTTTTTCCTCCATTATAACAATTTTAAAATAGAATCAAACAATAATAGGTGGAAAATACAATTTAATGTTTTTGTTTGATGAGGTCTAAAAAGAAAAAATATCATACCCTTTAATCACGAAAATACACTGAAGACTATGTATTTGTGCTCGATTTTCGAAAGTTGATTCTTCATAAACCCGCTCAATGTGCAACTTCACCGCCATTGTATTTTAGTCATTTTTAGATACTTAATAAGTGTGAATATTACAACTTTAATAGTTAATATCAAAATACGTTGATAAATATAAAACAAAATTGCTATTAACATGAAAAATATGTTAATAAATATAAAAAGAACTTTTTTAAATATAATATTATGAATATAATTTTATATTAAATAAAAATTTAAATTTTTTATATTACTATAAATGATGCTACTATGTGATATAAAAAATATTTTGATACATATTTTGAAATATTTTCTTCAATTATAATAAGTATATTTAATTGAATTTAATCGATTTAAATACAATTTTATATTTATGAAGAAATGGATTGCGCTCAAACAATAGGTATACATATTACATATATCACAAATAGCCAAAATACATAAATATACAAATTGTGTTGCATAATTTTTGAAGCCCATGACATAATAAAATTTAGAGTAAACATATGTTATATTTTTATGTTTTATGTTTATTTTTATTTTATATATACAATATGGTGTCACAAAAGATCATAAAAAAAATAATTAATTTTATATATTGTACGTCAAAAAGGATCAAAAATAAAAAGTTTTTAAATTTTCAAAAAGAGAAAAAAAGACGAATATAATAATTAATGTTGTCCACACTCAAATTTAGAAAACTAATTTTTATATAATTCTAATTAAAGCACCTTAAAAATTGACTACGAAAAACTATCATTTTAATAAGAGGAAAAAACACTAAACCCCCCAAACTATGCGGTCTTTACCACTTTACCATATGAACTAATTTTCATTACACTTTACCCCACAAACTACACAAGTTTTGCACTTTACCCTACAACGGCTAACTCTGGTGGAATACTCTCATAATCTTCCGGCACATGGCCTCCATGTGAGGGCAAAATTATCTTTTCTCTAAAATTCAAACATAAGTTGTTGCACTTTACCATATGAACTTTGTTAAGAATTTCATTTTTCCCATCCCGAGCTTTGTGCGATTTTCACTTTGCCATATCAATTTTTTTAAAAATAAAAATAAATGTGTGCATGCATTTATTTATCCTATTTAATACATAAAAATAACGAAAAATAATTTTAAAAGATATAGTGAACTAAACAAAAACAAAATTTTTAGTACATACTGAATTTATTTTTATATTATTATGCATATATTTTCATGTATATTACTTATTTTTGTATGATTATATATTATTTACATACTAAATTAAAGAAATAATAAATAAATATTGTAATTATGTGAATTTATGAAAAATAAAAATATTTCCTAAACACAATAATAGAGTTTTGAATATGCAACGAAGAATTGAACTAAGAAGTAGAAGTAGATATCTAAAGCAACATCACAGTAGAAAGTTGTGATAAAATATATATCAAAAATGTCTAAACCATAAAATAACCCACAAATGTATAAATCTTGTAAAATAAATCAATATCAATGATGTATAAACCTACTTAAATAATAAACTATAAACCCTAAAATTATATCATCTTACCCTATATACTAAAAAGAAAAAATAAAGTTGGCACATGTCAATTGTCATCACCTCATTAATCTTGGACATTTGTCAACTTCTCATTCTCTCAATTCCGTATGGTGGCCTCACATTTATCTATGTGGCGATCCTATGTATATAAATGATATCAAATTTAATCATATAAAAGATAAAATATAATGCCAAAAATAATAGATTTGCTCACAATTAGTTTGGAAAAGTTGATGTTGATCAAATCTATCCGAAAATATTTTTATTGAGAAATATGCTTTTAGTTCATAATATATTATTTTGAATTTAAAAGATAACAAATAATCCAAAAATCAAGGATTTTTTCTACACTATCTTTTAAATATGTTATTTTTTAAATTTGTGACACTAAAATTTTATCTTTGGAAAAATCTCGTGTAACACACCAGTGTTGTTCAAGTTTATTATTTACTTTATTGAGATAAATATTAATAAAATTTATTTTCAATGAATAAAAATATGAAAAAATATATATACGTACACACACACGCTTTTTACAAATTTCTTTTAAAATTAATATGGCAAAGTGAAAGCTGCGTAAAGTTCATATGGCAAAGCGAAATTCTTAAAAAAGTTCAAATGAGAAAGTGTAACAATTTATGTTTGGAAAGTGTAATTTTAATGTTTGAATTTTAATTTTTTCCCTCACGTGGAGGGCTGGTACCTGAATATTCGAAGAATATTCCACCGACGATGGCCGGTGTAGAGAAAGTGCAAAACTTATATAGTTTGTATGGTAAAGTATAAAAAAAATTAGTTAATATGGTAAAGTGCAAAACAAGCGCACACTTTGTGGGGTTTAATGTTTTTCCTCTTTTAATAATAATCAACATGTTCCTTATTGCAGAGATTTTATTTATTTTTATAGTAATTGAAAATGAGGGGGAAAATTTCAACCTACTATTTCGAGAGAATTCTCTTTATATATATATGGGGGGAGGATCCAATGAGACAACATTTTATGGTGAGACAGTGTGGACTAATCTCAACCCTCACCCATTTACATCAAAGGCCAGGAATAATTTGGGATAATAATATATTATTCATTTAATTAAATCCCAGAAAGGGTAAAATTGTCAAAACAAACATGTGGGGACCGTCCAAATATGGAATCGAGTTATTAGGAGGAGAGAAAATGGAGAAAAATGGCGCTGGGGAGAGAGAAAATCACGCATGTGCTCTGCCATGCAGTATAATGTACATTTATCATATATTTACTGTATACTTAACACTAGTTTACTGTAAATTTAACATAATTTTACTACACAATAAAATGATCAAACAAAAATATGTGGGGACCATGAATTAAGGAATCAGTTATCAAGAGAGAGAGAGAGAATCACGCTCATTAACATGTGATGACTGTGAATTAAGTAAATCAGTTATAGAGAGAGAAAATCACGGTTATTATTGTATTGTATATTTAACATATATTTATTGTATATTTAACACTATTATACTATATATTTAACATATTTGTACTGCATATTACAATTGTCAAACAAAAATATGTTGGGACCGTGAATTAAGGAATCAATTAACAAGGTTATTCTGGGCAGAAAAATAATTACATTATACCAAAGAACAATAATTAAAAAATCAACAACTAATAAACACAAATCAATTAACTAAATTATTATACAGTAAACAATGTCTAACTATACAATAAAAGCAAGCTATGTATACAGTAAACTATGTCTAACTGTACAACAAAATCATACTAACTATACAGTAAAACTATGTCTAACTATACAATAAAATCAGACTACCTATACAGTGAACTATGTCTAACTATACAACAAAATCAGACTATGTATACAGTCGCCCTCGACACGTTGTTCACTTTTTCTACCTCTTTTAGTCATGATTAACAAAACACCAGTCCTGGCACAAAAAACCAAAAATAAAGTGTCGGAAGCGAGAATATATAAAAAAATATCTTTGTAAAAATTAACTAAATAAGCATCAAATCACATATAAGATACAGCAAAAATCTCCTAATTTTTTCAACAAATATAGGTATACAGCAAAACACATATAAGTATACAGCAAAACACATAAGTATATACAGCAACATAAATACATACATCAAAAATTAACTACTTATACAGCAAAACACATATAAGTATACATCAAAAAACATATAAGTATACAGTAACCTATTAAAATATAAGTATACCTCAAACATATAAATCTATCTTCTTCGACTAGAAAAAAAAACTAGAACCTCCATTAACAAAAGCTTAACCACCATCACCAAAAAAATACATAAAAGAAACAAACTAAACCCTAGATAACGATTTTAACTTGGAATCGCATTCTCCCCAAAACACAACAAAATCGCAATAAAAATAAAATTAAATAAACCCTAGAGTTTCACAATTAAAGTCGAAAATGCTGGAAAAAAAATTCTTACCGTGTTTCAGAGATGAAGAAGAAGACTGATCTCTTTCGCTAAGCAAATTACACTCGCCTTGAGAAGCCCACGAAAACTATAAAAATTAAAAAAAAAAATTGGTGGCTATTTTGTGGGAGAGATGAACGGGTTTAGGGGGATTTGGGGGGAGTTACTAATTGGGGGTGAAAACTACTAATAATAAAATGACCAACATGCCCTTATTTGATTAAAAAAAAGGCCACTAAATAAGCCAAATATCAACCATCTAAGATTTTAAATCTGTGCACAGGATTAGTTCACACTGTCTCACTCTAATGATGTGGTCTTATTTGATCATATTCCTATATATATATATATATATATATATATATATATATATAGTGGGAGGGTTATATAGGACCCAAGCATTATATGAGTACATAGGACCAAATCCAGACCACAGATCTACCTAATTTAATGGCTATTATTATATCTGTCTAATGTTTATAAACAAATTTGATAAAATCAAAATGGGGGCAAATTAGTCCACATAAAAAATAGGGGGCAACTAAATCTACTAAATCTCATGAAAATAGGATGAGTTACCCATAATTGGTGTCATTTTTCCTTCCGAATTGTTATCATAATCTTTATCAAAATAATCGATTCAATCTTCTTCTCCACCACCCCTATTGCATAGAAAACCAAAAACCACATATTCAAGTCGAACAATTGAAAAATCCAGCAACAAAAAAAATGGATGACACCTACAAAGAATGCTTCAACACTCATGATCAATAAGGTAACCCTTAGCATTTTGTCAAATTTTGATTGTTTAGTGTGTCCATTTTTGCTGTATTCATTTAATGTATGATTCATGTTCACTGTCAAAAACAAAAATCATGTTATGCCTGGAAAAAAAAATTGACTTATATGGACTCTCATTCATTTCATCATTTTAAGTTTTTTAAACCCAGAAATTTGCTTTCAAATGACTAGCATGTTGCTTATTTGTGTTTATACACTTGCTTGTAAGTATGCAAAATCTTGCTTATTCGTGGTCTGCGTTTTTGCGTTCTCACATTAAAAGTAGTTTTGCTGAATAGAAACTATCATGTTATGCAAAAAAAGAAAATTGGACTTATATGGACGCCCAATTCATTATGTCATTCCCAGTTGTGCTTAAATACTTGCTTGTACGTATGCGAAATGTTGCTTAGTTGTATACTGTGTTTTAAGTTCTACATTAAAAATAGTTTGTTGAATAAAAACTACCGTGTTATGCAAAAAAAAAAAAAAAAAAAAAAAACTTATACTTATATGGACTGCCCATTCATTCCATCATTGCCAGTTTTTTCACCCAGAACTTTGCTTTGGTATGACTAGAATGTTGCTTAGATGTGCACAAATACTTGCTTGTATGGATTCAAAATGTTGATTACCTCCCCATTCACTTCATGTAACGACCCGAATTTATTTAATTGCTTAATGATAATATTTACTTATTTTATTAGAATATTCTAAACTTTATAATGACTTTAATTTTATTTTATTGGGTTTTATAATACACTTTGGGCCATTATTTAGATTAGAGTGTTAATCAGGCTCATATTGTTAGTAAGTTGATTATAGGCACATGTACCCTAAACCTAGTCCAATTAGGAGTAGGTTAAAACACAGATATAAGACACGTAAAACACACACATTGGGAACACAATAGGAGACGCCTAGAGAGAAGAGAGGAATCGGCCAGAGAGAAGAAGAGAAAGAGAAGAAAGAGAGGAGACTTCCCCAACACGATTGATTCGAAAGAGGCATGAAAAGGATTCTACTACCCCTAAGTCGAACAGGCAAGTAATTTCCCTAGTTTCATATAGAATTAAGCTATAAGTTATTGTTATTGATTTCTATATTTGATCACCAGGCTGGCCGCCTAAATTATATGGATCGATGTAGTTGTATGAATTAATTGGATTTATCGCCGCCTTAATATGATTGGAATCCTTGGTGAGGTTATAATTTTGCTATCTATTATTTGTGCATGTTATATCCTGTTTCTTCCCTGATAGATAACCTTCGTGTGTGTATATATGTTGACAACGAACGGTGTATGTGTTATACATGTTGATAAGTAATTTGTTTTGATATCCAAATTTTTTTAATTCGAGTTGTCTAATTATGTAATCTAAATTCTCTCGTAATGGCTTTGAGTAAGTGTCAATTTACTTTTAGGTGTATTTCAATGAGATCAACTGTTAAGGGGGTGGAGTTCCACGAGTTCACACTTTTTATTAACTAGTAAGGTACACGTGCGTTGCACGTGATCCAAATAATTTTACTAATTTAATTAAAACTAAAATCATTATTAGTCAGAATTATTATTAATTAAATTATTTTGTATTTATTAAATGTTGGTAATATATTTTGATCTTGAAATAAAATTTGCAAGATTAAAATAAAACTTATATATTTATATATTTGATCCTAGCAGGTGAAACATGCATGTTTAAGAAATAAAATTTGCTAGAAATGAAACTTATATATTCTGTATATTTGATCCTAGTAGGTGAAACATGCATGTTTAAGACATTTTGAACCAAAAAAAAGGAACTTAAATGACATTATCATTAAACTTAATAAAATGGAGAAAAAAACTAAAGAGTAATACAAATAATTAAGAAAAGTTTTTCTTAAATCATTTTGTGTTAGTCCTTCTCTTGTTTTATTTTTTTAACTCACACCATCTCTTCATATTCGACTCTAAGACTTTTTTTGCATATTTAATTTTGAAACTTTGTATAGTATTTTCATTACCACTTGAAATTAAGATGTCATCTTCCATGTGCTTCTTTTCTCATGATCTTTGTTTGTTTTCGCCATACCTATTTCATTTCAAATGCATTCTTAGCCGAGTCAATCGATTGATGTATTAGACATCCTCTTTTTGTCCTCTCCAAAATGGACTCTATCTTTTGAATCACTTCAATAACAATATACTGACCTTTCGCATATATAGCTTGTGCCTTTTTATTTAGAGCGATAAGAAAATGAAATTCCTTTATACTTGTAAGTTTGACACTCTATATTAATTTGTTCATGTTCTCCTTAGTTAAATCAATTTTTTATATTTAAGAAATAAATATATAATAAGCTAATCAATTAAAATTGAAACAATCAATAATTTAAATTCAAATTGAAACAAAAATTTCATATTATATTATATGAATGATTGAAGAAATTCTGATAAAGATACTTTATATCATATTATCTCATTTTTAAGCACATCATAAAACATTTTGTAAGTATTGTTTTTGGAGATATAGTCTAACTCAAATATTTTTTAAATTTTGATTTATCCAATAAATCACGCGATTTAGGAGGTGAATTAGCTAGTTAAAAACTATGGATATAAATCATTCAAGATATATTCTAAAATTGAACTCTCCATTTTGAGCGATACCTAATTGTGAATTTCTTAAGATTTTTAATGGAGCATTTCGGATAATATTTCTTAAGATTTTTTAATGGAGCATTTCAGATAATATTTTCACGGATTAATTGCACTTTTGGTACCCAATGTATTGGCGGTTTTCACTTTTGGTACCCGCTTTTTTTGGGCATATAATTATTAGTACCTAACATTTTAAAATTCACTCATTTTTGGCACATTCCGTTAGTTAGTTGTTAAAGACTAACGGTTGGGCCTGGAGTGGCAGGTTTTCAAGTTAAATAAAAAAACTAATTTCCCGGTTAAAATTGACGACATGCCGGATTCCGGCCAAACCACCGCCGGAGACCTACACCAAAATGAAGCCCCAACCCAGGCGACCAAGAACCACCCTGCCCCCGGAAATGACGCCAGAATTTGCACTAAAAATGGTGGAGAAAAGGCAAAATCACGCGTGTGCAGTGGCGCACACTTTACGGCGTCTCCGACGTCGATTCCGGCGACCCCAAGTGTCGTGCCACCACACATTTTGAATGTATCCACAAGCCTTACAATGTTCATAGGTCAATTTCAGGTTTTGAGTTCGTCTCAGGTGCCAATTGATGATAATTCGAAAACCCAAAGTCTCATTCAAATCCAAATTCTATACAAGATACTTCTCCAAATCCAAAATTGAGCATACCATCGGCTTCTTTATCTCAATGCGCACAAAGTCTACTCCTCAATCGGTCAGATTTTCCCTCGAACTAAAAATGCACAAAAGAGGATCTTAAAATCAATTTTTCGACTTTAGGCGCCCGTTTCTCCATGTTGCCAGCCGAATTGGTCTCCGGCCAAGAAGACAAAGTTGCTCAAACTAAAATTTCTAGTCAGTTGCCCCACCTTTGTCCAACGATTGACATTGGCCCACTCTTTGTTTTTTAACAACTGACTAATGGTGCCAAAAATGATCAAATTTGAAACATTGGGTAGTGCGATAATGATATGCCCAAATATGCGAGTTCCGAAAGTGAAAACCACTAATATTTTGGGTGCCAAAAGTGAATTTATCCCATATTTTCACTATCCTAAATTATTCATACTCTTGAGTATAAGAAAATTATTCCCTACATAAACTTTTAAAAAATTAGATTTGATGAAATACCCCCAATTGAAGCGTTTTCAAAACCCGCATGATAAATAAACCAAACCATAAGGTTGGAACCTGCATATCCCAATCTCTTCGAGTTCGGGAAGTGAAAACCACTAATATTTTGGGTGCCAAAAGTTGTATTTATCCCATATTTTCACTATCCTTTGTATTACAGGGATTTGTTTCTTTTCTCGTTCGGATAAGATTTAGAATCCACCGAGTTGTTTAAGACTTCATTTTTAATACCTCAGCTTGAAGTTAATTTTCTTTCCGTGTTTTCGTATAAGATGCCTTTTGGCGGGCGGGCGGCAATTACTAAGACATAAGTTTTCATAATTCACATTATACAATCCAAATATATAGTGTTTGTTTGAGAGCACTTTTGACATGGATTTTTTGAACTAAAAGTTCATTTCCATCATAATTGATATTTGGTGGTTAATTTAAAATGGACTTTTAAATAAACCACTCTTCCCAAATGTCCATTATACGTAAGTCATAATTGAAGGCTTTTGGAAAGGCAAAATTATATTTTTAAAATACTAATAATATATATGATGTAAACTATTTTGTTTTATCATGACTAATTATAAATACCTTTTTCTCTTTTTAAGTATGAAATTCCTAAAGTATTAGTTTTATTTATCTCTAGTTCTTATATAATTTTTTTAATAATATATTAAGAATTTTTTTAAAACATGTAGAATATTTTATTATTGTTTACAAAATAAATCATTTTCCAAATTTTATGCCAGGCATGTTGCTAAGTATGCACCATGTCACCAGATTCTATTCACATAAGCATTAATCTTGCTACTTCGGCATTTTTGGAATATGATACCCCAAAATTGAAGGATGTGACCAAATGTGCAACTTTTTAAAGTTAGTGATTGTCAAACGTCATCCCCAAAATATAGAGGACTAAAAGTATATTTAAGCCAACTTAGAAGACTAAAAATGTAATTTTGCCCTTTTTGGAAGATCACTTATTAAAAAGTCCATTTTCTGAATTATTTGTATTAATCTATCCCATGATGTAAAAGGTATAGCTAGGATAGATCAATTAGGTTTGCCATCATTATAGTTGGTAGAAGACGCTAATTCGCGTATAAACTTCTATCTCTTGTAATTTCTATATGCAATAAATAGGTCGGGTATGTGATCTTAATCCCCCATCCAACTTTGGGACTGAAAGGTCACGAGTTCGATTCCCCCTACCAATACTTTCTTGGTTGAGCCTGTCACACAGAGCTTGCCTAGTGTGGTTTACCTGGTTGGCGTAGTTTGCGGGCTAGTACGTCCAAATTCCGAGAGTTTATTCGATGCGCACTCGAAGAGTAGCGGTTGCGGTTTCCGTCATCGAAAAAAAAAAGTGGCTAAAAGGTTGATAATAATCCTTTTCCTATTCCACATATATTTTTTTCACAAAGTAATGTGACGGTGAGGTTAACCAATCATGGATATTGTGGTCTTTGGCCACTATACAGAGAATGGTCTTTGGTCACGGTTTTCATCATCTTATTCTTGGGTCTGCTCAACCTCACATTTAAAAGAAATCAAATGTGTTCACTGTAATATTTAGAGAATACTTCCCTATCTCACTTCTAACAACTGGACAATATAGTTTGATTCTTGCATGAACATATGACAGTTAGAAATTCACAGCTGATAGGCAAACATAAATGTACTCTTTATATCTTTTGATTCTGTGAATACCATCAATTGTTATGCCATCAACATGGTCAAACAAACCAACCACAATAGCCACTAAATAAGTCGACATAAGTATTGATTATTCAAAGACACCCATAAATTAACCAATACATGGAAGGTAGCCAACAAAGAGAAGATCAATATATTAACCGAACAAAGATCATGAACATAGAGAATGACTAAAATCAAGCATCAAATTAGTTTCATAAAACTAATAGAACTAATAAATAAAAGATAAATGTGGATTGTCATGAAAATATTATCCAATATGTAGTTTTCTCTAAGCCTAAAATCCATATCACTTCTAACAGAAATTTTTCAACGAACCAAATATTAGATTAAATATCCAAGAAAGAGTGCAGAAACTTGTATCATCTAGTTTTCGCAAACAAACGTCAAACATATATTTTTAAAAGCACAAGCTTTTCGTGTTCTAGGAATATACAAAGAAAATAATAACTTAACTTCATTATCCGTTGCCTTAAATTGACAGTTGCAGCCTAAAACCTTCTTCTAATATGGACTTGTCTTGAGCACTAATAGGTGAATTAAGTTATGCATCCGAGTCTCCTTCCATCCAATATCTTCATCTCTCATATTGGTATTCTGTTTTAGATCTTCTGACGTTTGAGTCCATTTTCTGCTCTGTTTTTTTAACTATGAAATTAGTTTATAAAATATAAAACATCCGAAAACATCAAATTAACCAAAATACTAAGTCATATAAGTAGGAAGTCTTTGCAATTCCAGAAGGTGGATAAAACAAACAATATAAATTAAACCCCGAAATGGTCCGGACAAAGTTGAGCAGAGCAAAAGGGGACCCTGAAATCAATCTGTATAGTTAGTCTTCTTCCTCACCCTTTTTGTCAGCAAACTATAATGAGTCATTTACATTCTCGTCTTTATTGGAAGCAACCACTTGAAGCCTCTCCGACAACACGCCCAAAAAACCAGTAAATGAGAAAAGGGGATTAAAACAAATTATGCTGAAAAAACAAACTCCCACCAAACTTTGCCCCACCATATCCTTAAATAGTTCACAGTTGGTATTACATACAATCAAAATAATTAACTCATTTATATGTTATGATTCTGTCACAAATAAATAACAAATAAAACACTTCCATAGTTTTGAGTTACATGAACTTGTTAACTATCACGCCAGACAAAGTTCCTTTTGTTTTTCATAAAAAATTCTAGGCAATTTCTGCAAGATAACCAAAAAATTAGAAATGCATGAGCGTGAGAAGAAGAATAACTTGGAGCAAATTAAGATGTTGAAAGGAAATTAAATCCCAATTCTATTTCCAAATCGAAAAAATACAATTTCTAATATTTTCGAACTAAATTTTGTCGTTGAAGAATGTAATGGTGGAACTAACCTGTGGGTAATTCGAATTGACACAAAAGAGATTAGAATTTGTGTATGAGTGTTGTACCGTTCATGTTTGTTCTCTTCTGTTTGTACTCTTTCGAATCCCTTAATCGATTTCTGACTTTGAGTGTCGTGAGATGAGTTTTCACAGTTGTGCCTTTTGCGATGAAACTTTATCAATTTATGCCTTATGAGTGTCATGAGATGAATTTTCTAAGCGATGCCTTTTGGGATATTTACTGACTTAATTGACTTCCGCCTTTTGAGTGCCATGAGATTAATTAATTTTCTATGTAGTGCCTTTTGGGATATTTACAATTTAACCAGGTTAATATGTAGAGTGTAGGGATATTTTAGTCCATCAAATTTTTTGCAGAAACATTCATCCTTTTATGATAGTGGTAGATAGATAGTAGATAGTAGATTGAAGTCCTAGACATAATTGTATAAAGTTATCATCTCTATGTTATATTATCTTGTTTTCCCCAATAGCATTGTTCCTATGCTAAACTAAATGCTTTCACTTATTGCCCATGGCATTGTTGCAATCCTCTAAAAAAAATATTTGTCATGCCTTCCAATAATTATAAGGACTCGTCACTAAATATTCTTCTATATAATAACTTAAGTCAACAACCTCCCTTTCTGACAACTTCATTATTTCTTATTTTCATTTTAGATTATCCTTTCAGTTTGACAGGCACACAATAGATATTGTAGAAGAATGTAAAAGGCAGGGGAAAGGTGCATCCCAAGTTTAGAGGATGAATAACATTACCTTGAAGGTAGACAAGAGATTCACCAATTAAGTGTCACTTCTAGCTGGTTGTATGTATCGGATCTGGAAAAGATAATAGATTGAAAGATGTCAGTGAGCTCTTTCATGTGTGCCACCCTAGTGAAATTAACATAGTGACTCGGGAAACCCATGTCCTTCGATTTTTATTATTTTCAATGTTTTGACCTTTTAGTTTATTAAACATCGAATGTCATTTTATTTTCAATATGAATGTTTTTGGACAAGTAATTATTTCTGTTATAAGCATTTAATTTCGCTGCAAAGTTTTCAAAAGAAGTAAGATTTTATTGTTCGATATTTTTAAGCATTTTCCAGAGTATTTCTATTTTAATTGTTTATTTTCACATTAAAATTCAAGTAAGCTAGAAAGGGTGCTACATTTAGTTGTATCAGAGCCCAGGGTTTTCAAATCGGTTCTGTAGACTTTAAAACGATTTAATTTACGACAAGTTTAAAGTCAACAAGTCATGGGTTCCAAGTCGCGCTCCGAGCATCTCCATCCGCAATGTGGTAAGCTTCATATTTTTGCCAATATGGAATTGAATGTTTATGTCTATATGAAATGCCTACTTATGTGAATGTTTATTGAGTGTTTGGATTGAATAAATGATAATTGCGGAACCTCATCAGATATCGTGTTACTTTATATTGTATTGTGTTATGCTTTGATAGATCAATACCAGGATAGAACTGAGCTATGATTATGATTAGTTAACGAACCTAGTGAACCTATAACAGCTAACCAATCATAAGTCGCAATACTCGCGCTGCACACAATTATGGCAACGGTGCCAACAACAACAACAATGCTCTAGGGACCCCTCTGACTGTCGAGGCCCTTGTGCAAGCATTGGCTATTTATGGTCAGAATATTCAACCTAGGCGAGCTGAGGCCCCGGAAAGGAATCGGCTATCAGACTTCTGAGGTTATCCCCACCGTCCTTCGCAGGCACCACTGATCCTATAGAAGCTGAAGGATGGCTTACGGAGATACTTGCTAGGGCTATCTGTATATCTTTATTTAATCGTTTGGCCATTTTCAATGTTAAAAGACACATGACTTTCATTCTAATTTGTAAGACCATTAGTTGGTATATTGTATACATCACCACCAAGCTCCACTCTCTGTAGAAAATTACGTAAAAGGGATCTCTCACAGTCATAAGATTCCATTTTTTCTGAACCATGTTGTTGAACCAAAGAAAAAGAAAATCAAAGTCCTATTGAAATTCCTCTTCATTTAATCAAACTGAAAGTTGCAATGATCACACCATCCCAAAACGAAAATTATCGCAATAAGCATTTTTTGTATTTTTGTTTAGATTATGATTATATACATTTATGCGCTATTTTGTTTTTAATTTATTTAATGCTTCTTCTACAGTGTACCCCTTGATATAAAAGTGCTAACTTTGCTTTCCAAAGGAATCAATACAAAATTTGATGAGTGAAACTTGCAAGGAAATTAAATTTAATTCTTCAACAATCAGCCTTTTTTTTTTTTTTAACAATTCAAGAAACCACCTTTAGATTGTTGTGACGTGAAGTTTTTTTGATGTGCACGCATTTATTCTTTACCCAGTAAATTTAATTTAAATGACTTATGGTCGAAGTAATTTTCTTCTACTGTGCACAACAATTTCGGCAGTTGAAAGTTGAGATCCACCTCTTCTAGTTAATCGTACTTATAGCAGTATTGACAACTGAGGTTGTTAGCACCATTGAAATTAAGATACACAAGTTGAATAAAATGACAATGACACAGCGGGCCTTTCTTATTGGATTGGGTCATTCTTATATGGGATCCGTCTCACGAATTTAAATCCGTGAGACGGTCTCACACAAGTTTTGCCTATGTATATATATATATATAGATTGATTGATTGATTGATTAAGATCCACAACTCACTCAAAATATAAATAGTGACCAAATAGAAAGCCAAGATATACGCAGAGAAAATAGAAAAAAGAACACAATTACCTCACTTTTTTTGAAGATAATAAAAAAAACTATCTTGAGGAAAAAAGAATCTCGCGATGAGACGTTACCTAACCCTCTAGGGTTTTTCTCTCCACCGTGCGCCATCGTCCGTCCGCCGGATTTTGTTCCCTTTTTTCCGGTGGCTCCATGGCGGAGCCACTCTTCTATGGACTCACGTCCAATTTCATACCTCATACGCGACCACAAGCCTCCTCTTCGAAGTCTTCCGATCCCCAGGTTCTCCTACCGTCGACCTCTACTGCCGCTGCATGCCCAGGAATCGACCATTTGGTGCATGTCTATCTATGATCCCAAAATGCACTCATGGATATTATCAGAAGGTTTGGTTTTTTTCTTCTCCCTTGATTACAATAGTTGTGTGAACTGGCATTGTAGGCAGGCATGGAGTAAGGGGATAAGGAAGGAAATTGTCTCTTCCCTGGTAGCGATATTCGTGCATTAGTTTCAATTGATTCTGATGGCTAGGTTATTTCTCCCGAGGTGTTTAATTTGCATTTGTTAAACTATCATCCTGTAGATAAATTTAAACTTGCATTTGTTGTTATTGATTCTGATGGCTAAGTTGTAAGCTGCCTGATTGGTTTGGTTCTAGTCATGAGTTTTATTGATGTATTCTTTCTTCATATGAGATACTAGTGAGATGTTACTGAGTTGATTTGGTTGATTGAATATACAAATATTAAGTTTATAGTTTCAATATATACTTTAGAGATTATAGTATTAGGAAGAATTGGGTGGACTTGGGGTTCCCTATTGCACACCCATCCCAAAATATAAAAAATATAAATATAAATAAAGAAAAAAGAAAGGAACAAGTTCTGCCATTGGCCTTAAATTAATTGAAATTGGGTTGTAGTAGAGTGTACATTCATTATTGTATTTTGGGATGAATACTTTCATTGACGCTATAGTTTGATGGTTTGCTCTTAAGTTTAAGATGAGAAACGAAGGTCACTTCATTTCTATAATTCCAGAATTTTTGTATTATCTCTCTCTCACATCCGGCCACCTGAAGACGCTGCCCCTCTCTGGTTGGTGATTTCAATTTGATTGTTGCTTTCGATTTGTTAGGATAGTTTCAATTTCAACTCTTTTTTTTTTTTTTTTTACATTTTTTCTTCTTGTTTTTTTTTTTTGTGTTTTATCTTAAATATGTTGGATGGATTGGTGATTAAGGTGTTCTACAAGAAGAACATAACCTTTTTTGTTTCCCTGGTTGTTGTTATTACAACACAGGCTTAATAGCAAAATATGCCCCGTAACTTAAGCTTTTTTGCATTTTTGCCCTTTAACTATTAAAGTTGCAATTTATGCCCTGGACAATTTTGCCCTTATGGCTAAATAAGCGATTTTGTCCTCAGTATCTTTCCAAAGGTAGCAATTATATCCTATAACTTTCGAGAATTAGCAATTTCAATCCTTTCATACCATAGCTATTTTCAATAAACCCCAATTTCATAGATTATGAAAATTTTACATTTTCTGACACCTATTTCGTTCGTGACATTGTTACACCTACTTAGATCCAGTCTCTAATCAGAGGTTTTAATTGGATCATGTCAGGTTTCCAGCTTATAAACTTCATAGGACATACTTTTGTAAAGGATTCATAATTTAAAATCGATTTCAGACTAAGGGTTTTGATAAAACGGATATAGTCCATTACGGCCATATCAGGCCCAACATGCTTCCGTAAAATTTATAAATCCCTTAAAATTCATACCTTCTTTGACCGAAACAGCACCGGCTGAGATGGTTCGCAACACCACCAGCCGGAAAATTATTGCCCCCAGATGGTTTGACAAACAACTCCTCATTGTTCAATCTCACCCTCAGGGAAGATGATCTGCAAGTTATCCGACTCCTTCAAAGAATCGGCCAAAATTGGGTTCGTTTCCTACTCCAGGCGTATGAGTAATTCTTAAACGGGATAAATTAATAGAACATTATGAAGACATGTTGAAGCAGAAAGCCTCTTTTTATTAAGAACTTATAGAAATATTTATTACATTAGTAATCTTCTTTTGGGAGGAGAATACCGGTTTAGCCTCTCATAGATGAGGCTTGCACTCGAAAATACATAAAAACTTAAAAACTAAAACACTCAAAATATTACAAATTTTTCTTTCAGACTTTATTATAAGAAAACTAAGGAAAATGTTCGATGTCCTCAGCTTCCTTCAAATCCTGCTACTTATAGATGTGAATCCGGACTTGAAAGGCGGACTCCAAATCTTGTTGAAATTTATGACGCCACCGCCACGCTATATCACCCGCTTTATTACCTCGCCAGCTGTCTTCCTTTTCTTTCCGCGTGACTCAGCCCATGTGAGGTTTGTCGGGGAATCTTTTTTAAAAAGATGGTTTGCGTGGTCCCCGAGGATAACGGATCTTGTGAGCTGGGCCCTTGTCCTTTCCAGCTGCATGATCTTGTCGGTCGGGTTTGGGTCAAAATCCTTTCCCAAACTCGGGTTCCTTCTGTTCGGGGCATGCTTGACAGATCCGATCGATCCAACGGCCAACATGCGCCATGTTACAGAATTTCCAGTAAGTTTCTTTGCTCGTCGGAATCTTATTCTCCCAGAGAATTCTTCTTTTAGTCTCGAAGCTGCCTTCTGGTTGATCCAGTCATCGAATTCAAAAGGAAAGATCCATTTGCTGAATTCTGGAAAAACTTGAATGGATATTTGACTTTGTCCATTTCGGTTAGACAAACCCAAAGACCCCATGCTCGTCTGGTAGAAGCTTCGTCTTCAGAAAATGCTCCTACTAACAATGGTGTTTCTTCCGGTGAAGCTGCCTTAATATATTTTAAAGCATTTCCATCCGGTCTTCTTAGCTTGATGAAATGAAAAGCTTCATTAAAGTCTTTCTTTGTTTGGTTCGGGGCGCATGATAAAATACGCCTTCAAAATATCTCCTCTCGGCCAAATGTGGATTATTGGCCCAAGTCTCTATCTTTAATCGCTTCCCCAATTCATTTTGGTAATTTTGAAATTTTGGGGAATCCTGGTGATACGGTATAGATTGAAGCTAGAGCTCCAAAAGTATACAATTCCTGTACTTCATTTGGATGACTTCCTGGTTTCATCCAAACTCGGGATACTTGCCGAGATATCAACCATTGTTTTTTTAGGGTTAATACCTTTTCTTGTAACTAATTTCTCCCATTGTCGATATATATACCCGTGCATAGGGTAAATCTTAATCTAGTCGTTTGAACCTTAGATTTGCCCGATCAGGGCCAAGATTCAACTCTCCCTCTTTTATCCCGTAGGTGTCTTTGGGTTGACTTGAAGACTTCGGGTTGTGACACCGGAGCTTCAACATTCATTACGGTTTGTACACCCTCGGGGATGCATCACCGCAACACTTGTGATTATGGTACTTGAATCCATAACCTCCGGGTTAGAGCCCGTTCTCTCTCGGCCCTTTTTGCACCGTAGAGATGCGGCTGGAAGAGAGGCCATTGCGATCTTAAGAATAATTGTCCTTGAGCGAACCGACATGCTCGTATTTGACTAGAAACGGATTTACAGTCGGTCACTGTTAAAGTCGCCGGCAAAATCCTCGCATTGAGACATAACGTCCCAAAATCTCGTTCTAGACTCTCCAGGTTTTCCCCGAGATGTCTTACTCGTTTAAGGACCTCGTCCTCCGCAACGCTTCCATCTCGTGTCAAAAATGCAAGAATATTTTCATGAGATTTTATAATGACAATATCATAATCATAATATTGACATTCAGACTTGCCATCTAAGTAATCGAGCCTTTTCTCGGTTTTGATTCAATTTTATTTTTTCGGAAAAGCCTTAACACTTGAATTATCAATTTTTAAAGTAAACTTTTTAGCCAATAAAAATAGAGGCCATTTTTTAAAAGCCTTTCTGACTGCAAACGTAATTCTTTCTCGTTGATATGCCATCTGTTTGCTTCACGGGGTGTGAATAAACCGCTGCAATATCTGCATGGCACTTCTTCATTTGGTGTGACCTTAGTAAGAACTGCAAAGACACCAATCATCATCAGGCATCCGTGTATACGAACCGATTCGTCCTCGTCTTGGGGAATCGCAAGCTTTCGAAGCTTTTTACAAACTTCTTTAAGTTGCTTAATTCCTTCTTGATGTTCATCTTCCCATTTGAATACTGCATCTTTTTTAAGCAATGGGCTAAACACCTTCCTGTAGTATGCCAGATTGTTAATGAACATCCCGGCAAAATTAACAACTCCAAGAAAACTCAAGTCGCTTCTTGTCTTTCAAAGGTATCCGAAATCCCTCAGATCTTTTCCACAATATGATTAAGTAGAATAATTCCGATTCATCGATTTCAATTCCGAGGAATTCAATCTGTCTTGTTGCGATCACCGCCTTCTTTTCCGAAAGCACTAATCCTTCTTTGTGACAAACATCTGAAAATATCTCCAAATGTTTGAGATGCTCCTTCATGTTCTTTGATGCGATCAGAATATCGTCGATATACACGAACATGAAACTGAAATAATCTTTGAAAAGATTATCCATCTTTCTTTGATATATCTGGGGTGCGTTAGCCAATCCCATAGGCATCACGTTCCAAATATAATGTCCTCACTGGTGAGAAAAGCTGTCAAACTTCTTACTTTCTTCTTCCATCTTAATCTGGTAGAATCCAGATTTGCAATCGAACTTTGAGAATATCTTGGCACCTTTGATACAGTTAACCAGATGTTCTCTGCTTGGGATGTAGTATCCGTCGAATTCCAAAATGTTATTAATCCCTTTGTAATTAATAACAAGTCTTGGCTTTCCTCTTTTAATTTCTCCATAGTTTCTGACTAAGAATCCTGGACTGCTATATGGAGAAATTCCTGGTGATATTAACTTAAGGTGAAGATGTTCCTTAAGTATCTTCTGCATATCATCACGATCTTCTTGATTCATAATAAGGATTGGTTTGAATCTCACGAACTCGTACTCCTTTCCTGGTTTAATCTTTAAGGAAGCTTTAAGCTCGTTCTTATCCCACCATGCCAAAGGATCTTCATTATAATTCCTTTGGATCTTCTTCTTGATATCCTCGAGTGATATTTGTTCCTCAATGGTCACGTCACTCTGTGGATTCTCCTTCAGACTCATCCATAATTCTGCAATGGCTTCTGGAGTAACTCGTTCTTCTCCTTGTACTCTGAATGAATACAAGTTATTATCCCATATCTTCTTATCCTTTCGGCTTCCGAATTGTCTATAGGATAATAACGCTCCACCAAATTTCCTTCGATCCGCCATTTTTGGATTGAAGTTTGGCTTCATCACCACGCTTGCTGCGAAAAGTAATAGGCATTTTTCTGTAAAATGCTTCCCGCAGTCTCTGGACAATGATCTTATGATCACATAAGGTTGTGAAAATAAGTCTTCTTGTCTCGTTCTCCTGTGTAAATCGCTTGAATATTTGTAGGAAGTTGTTTCCTAGCAAAACATCTGCACATGTATCATGGAAATAGATTGGTGGCATTTTCACCTTGTACCATGGGGTATCACCTGCACCTCCGATCATGATTTCTGCTTGTTTAATTCCTCTATTAAGAATAAGAATTCTTTTAGAGAAATCTCTTCCTGCAATAGCTGGTAAATCTTCTCCAATTTCTTTAGGAAAAGCATCCGGCTTTGCAGTACATATTTTGGCTCCTGAATCAATATAGGCGGCGAAATACTCGGCTTTATATTCAGCATATAACATTCCGATAGAAATGTATATGGAGAATGGACTAGTGGTCATCTGATTCTATATCTTTTATCAGCCACTGTGAACTCCATTCCTTCTTGTAATCTTTCCCAAGGTTTATGATCCTCGAGAAAATCAATTCCCAATATTAATTGCTCTGGGATTTTCCATGCTACTCCTGTGATAGTAAGCTCAATTTCACCTATCTTTAGGCTTCCTTGATACCTCCCAACTATTGGTTGTTGGAGATAATATAGAACATCACAAGGAAAAATATTATCCTTTTGAGTGATGTCAAATATTACTTCAACCTCTCTCCATCCTTCTGGACATTTCAGCTCTCCTGCCGTTTTGAAAACATATGGGATGCGCTGAACTGTGCTTGGTCTCTTCTCTTCCCAACGGCTACTGCTCACCATCATATCCTGTTGGAAAGACATCCTTCTGGGCTCAACTCTGAGACTTCGACTTTTGTTGAAGACTGGTTGATCTTGTATTTTCATATCAATCTCCTTTATAGTTGGAGACTCAATGATTTTTGGTAAAACCACCCTGGCAAAGTCCTTGAAGATTCTTGGGACTTCAATAAATTCCTTTCTCAAGAATACTTCTGAATGATGTGTATTCGAGAGAGCATAGGATATCTTGTATGTGATCGAGTAGGGTATGTTCCCTTCTTTCATCAAATCATCTCTTTCGAAATCTTAATGAAGGGTTAGGACCACTACTACAAAAAAGCTGATAGACACCGGTTTTAAACCGGTGTCTATTAGTAAACTAACCGGTGTTAAAGCCCCTGGTGTTAAAAGTCTGCACTTTTTGACACCGGTTCAAAACCGGTGTCTTTTCCTTCAACGACACCGGTTTAAAACCGGTGTCTTTTAGTAAAAATAACCGGTGTTAAAGCCACTGGTGTTAAAAGTCTAAAATTTTTGACACCGTTTTAAAACCGGTGTCTTTTCCTTCAACAACACCGGTTTAAAACCGGTGTCTATTAGTAAAAATAACCGGTGTTAAAGCCACTGGTGTTAAAAGTCTAAATTTGTTTACACCGGTTTAAAACCGGTGTCTTTTCTTTCAACGACACCGGTTTACAACCGGTGTCTTTTCTTTGAAAGACACCGGTTTTAAACCGGTTTCTTTGAGAAACATTATCCACTTTCTAATGTTAAAAATTTATGTATTTGACACCAGTTTTTAAAACCGGTGTCTTTTGATGTTTTTAGAAACGGTTTTAAAAGGGTTGTTTATTTACACAAAAACACCGGCCTAAAACTGCAAAATAACCATATAAATAAATAATTCATCATGAACTCCAATTCTAACAACCATCATAAGTGCACTACCAACAACCAACAAAAAGACTATATAATTCAACTACAGTCAACAAAATTCATATGATCCAACAACAAAAATATACAATTAAACATGGAATGTTTGACTTGTTCAATTCACCCACATAGTATTTCTCCAACATTGCCCAAGCATCGTGGTTGTGCCCGACATCATCAAACTCGTATGTTACGTCCTTCCCTGAAGTAAGAATATCAAATAAAGATCATAGTTTGTGCTACCAGGTCATGAGATGAGATATTACACATAATATACAAGGTAAAAATGTGTAGAGGAGTCATCCTTTTTATGAAGAGGAGAAAAAAGACACTGGTTATGAGCAGTCATCCTTTTTATGAAGAAGAGAATAAAGAAGACTGATATATATCAGAGCTATTACAAGTTACAACCAGACATTTATCATTTGTTATGAAAACACCTGTTAATTGTAGATACAAAAAGAATGAGTGAACAAATTGGAAAACTAACTAGAAAACTTAGCAGCATTCAAAGAATATTAAAACATATTATAGCCTCAAAGCTACACACCGTCCATCATCATTATCTGATCACAAGTTAGAGTCCAACAAAAGGTAAAATATAAGGAAATAAAGATGTTCTGATGTCCAACCACATAGCAGTTTTAACTGAGAAAACCAAATTAAAATAATACTACTCACAATTCACAAGCAAGCATACTAGCATCTCAACAACTTTTTATCAGAAAGGGAGGGACTATAACAGCAAAAAAGGGTTGGACATCAGAACATCTTTATTTCCCAAACAAGTGAACAACAAGCCCGTAGTCTTGTACGAAAAGCAACAGGTTCTTAAAATACCCACAAACATACATAAAAGCTGATTACAACTTCCAAAACTCATAACAAACAGTTTGTCATATGAAAACAAACCCAAACAAGTGAACAACAAACCCGTAGTCTTGTACGAAAAGCAACAGGTTCTTAAAATACCCACAAACATACATAAAACCTGATTACAACTTCCAAACTCATAACAAATTCAATGGTCACGCCTACAAAAAACATCATGGCCCATACAAAACTGTTTCTAATTAATACACACAAGAAAAGGTCACACCTACAAAAAGCTCACGGCCCATACAAAAAGAACAAATATGTAATGAAGTTCATAACATCCATCCCAAAATCTAAAAGCACAACTCAAAAAGCAGTATTCCCAAAAGCTAAATAAGAAAGAGCCACAACACACCATACAAGAGCCACATTGATGTATATAAGGTCATGCAATCATAATGGTGAGAAAAATTCAACGTAAAAATTGCCTACCTCAAAACATGTGATCTTGTACGCATCTAGCCCACTCCAAACGCACTTCATCAATTTCAGCTTTAGAGTACTCCGTATTTTGGAACTGTGAATAAATACCTATTTTGTTAGCTAAAGCCAATCATGAAAATTTGAAATCTAAAATCTAAAATATTACCATTGATCGAAGTGGGTGCAGTGGGTCTTTATGAATTCATCTACTATATCTTTCATGTAACGCATTGTATAAAAACCACACTGAAATTCATCCGGTTGAATTGGAGCCTATATTAGAAATAAATTATTAATGACCAATCCATATACAATGAAAAAGATATATTAATAGATATAGCATACCTTAATGAGTTCCCAACGGGGTTGTTTTTTCCCTTTTCTTCCCTTAATAAAAAGTTGCAGAACTATCATCCAAACCAAAAATCTCACACTATATATGTTGTTTAATTGGAATGATTTGTTCAGGTAATTTTAACTATATTATTCAACTCTTGATGTTTGGATTTTCTGTATTTCTCTTTAACAGCCCACCAAATGTTTGTTGTGTTGCCCATTAAAATGTGTCATGGTATATTCACAATCATTATTTTTTTTGATTTTTTTTTTTTTGTAATTAGGTTAAACTTTAGGGTGGTTGTAATTTATCCTAGTATTTTCCCCCTCAAATGGAATTACTAAAGCAACAGTCATTATTTCCAAATTACTTCATGTGTATTGTAATCATGCTCGGAATGCGAATGTGCTATATAGGCATATATGATAAGGCCAAATGTTACTTCTTGTTAAATATCCTATGTTTAAGTACCTTAATTTGTCCCCGCTTTTAGTTTTTTCTTGTACAGGGGATGAGGGGAAATTTTGATATTTTTACCGCAAACTTTCTCGAAGGTTGAGTTCAAGAAAATTAAACCATTTGTCCTATGTACTTAAACATGTTGATGTCAAGATAAAATTAAACCATTTGTCCTATGTACTTAAACCGCCGTTTGATTCTCGCTTCCAAACATTCTCATTTACGAACAAATCATTCCAATTAAACAACATATATAGTCTCTTTGCCCGTGACTATGAGCGACCCTCTATAACCCCTACTTAGCTAATAATTATTCCCACACACCTCTTTTTATCAAACCAAAAATATTGTAAAAAACCTCACATTTCGAAAAACCAACTCCAAAAAACCCAAATAAATATCTGCAAAAACTAACTTTAAGCTCATTCACATGTAAAGAAATTGAACATAATTACCGAAAATAAATATCTCGCAAAAACTAACTATAAACCAATTTTATACATGCGGAAGTATAGAAACCGCAAGCGTTTTCATAAGATTGCCTTTGAACAGTTGTTTGGCCAAACCAATTTGCAACAAAACCCATGGAAATTTGTGCAAATCAACTAAGATACCACTAGAATGTAATCATATTAGAAGACTTTCTTTGCACACAAAGGAGAAGAATTGACTTCACTGTTTTGTACATTTAGCCCATTAACAACACACAGCAAGCAGAGCCATGATACATCAAAAGACAAAGCAGCTAGGCAAATCACCAAACCAGACACTCATTAACCATATTTGTTCAAGTGTAAAATAATTAAATTCATTCAAAACGCTAAATGAATGAATAACACCAAAACTTATACCCAAAACAAGATTTACATTATGCAGTCATGACAAAAGGTAGCATTTACCTTGGCGCAGTAAAATCCAAATTCTTTGGTCACGCGGATTGATTTCCTGTGAACCGCTTGGTAAAGAGATAAAACAGGGGGTCTAATCTGGGATTTAAACTGTCAAGAAGAAAAAAGGGTTGTTTCAAAGCTGATAATTAAGTGGTAGAAATCAATAAACATGAAATTCGAACATAGATTTTGCTAATCTATGGATATCGATATCATGGAATTTGATGGTCGCATAAAAACCCCATTTAAAAAAAAGGCCAACCAATCCATCAATCATTTTTCACATAGTTCTTACACAAAAATGGAATAAAAAAAACAAGCCAGATAAAACATATAAGACTAAAGCATGAAATTCATAAAAAGATACTATAACAATACGAAAAGGTTTCACATACCTTTTTCCAATAGGATAAACCCTAGGAGAGAGTTTATTGGGTGGAGCTCAATTTCTTAAAAAATTAGGGTTTAATCGCGCGGTGACGAGCGGCGACCACGAGCAGAGATTGACGAGCGGTGACGAGCGGCGACGAGCGGCGACGACCAGTGTAACGGAGAGAGGCGATGGGCGGAGGGGAGAGGGGACGGGTGATGGCGACGGGCGAGCGGAGGGGAGAGAGGACGGGTGATGGCGACGGGCGAGCGGAGGGGAGAGGGGATGGGTCACGGCGACGGGCGAGCGGAGGGGAGAGGGGATGGGTGACGGCCACGGGCGAGCGGAGGGTTGACGGCGACGGGCAGAGATGGTTTGGGGCTAAAGACTATTGTTCATCTTACACACTAAAAAGTAAACCCTAGCTAATTAATTGGGAAATAAAGACACCTATTGTAGAACCGGTGTCTAAACCCTAATTAAAAAATAAAGACACCTGGTTATAACCTGGTGTCGAAAAAATGTGGTTTTAAAAATATTATAGACACCGGTTCTATAACCGGTGTCGAAAAATGTGGTTTTAAAAATATTATAGACACCGGTTATATAACCGGTGTCGAAAAATCTGGTGTCTATCTAAAATAATTTATATAAATAGACACCGGTTTTCAAATCCGATGCCAAAACCGGTGTCTATTTGGGATTTTTTTACAATAGACACCGGTTTCCAGAAACCGGTGTTGTTTATCAAACGACAGCACTAATAAGACACCGGTTTCTTACAAAACCGGTGTTAAAAGGGAAAAGACACCAGTAAAGTCATAAAACCGGTGTCGTTTTGGTGGTGTCTATCAGCAGTTTTCTTGTAGTGGACTCTATTGAAATCTCGATCTCCCAAATTGTATGCAATTCTAGGATAGACATTAAATGCCAATTTCCCAAAGATACAAATTTCCTCAGAATCGCTCCAAGGCATGAATCCTTGAGATGTGAGATTCGCTTGTCAAAAATAGCAAGATTGAGTGGTGAATCTATTCCTTCTTTGAATGTTGCTTTTATAATGACTCTTATGGCTCCGATATGAATCCATGAGAGTGCATTTGCAACTTCTATTTTAACTCGCTTTTGATCTCCTGTATTTCTTTAATAGGGACCAACTGCATCTTGATCAGTTTACGGTAAACTCCATCGGAATAGCAAATTCTCCTTGTTACCCTCGGGATAATTTGGTGTTTTCTTCTACGAAACCCAATTTTATCCAATGCTTTTTCCATAGCTTCGATTATAAATCCATCATAGACTTGAAGCTTTGGATCTTCCTTCATGATTCTCATAAGAGTTTTATGAGAAACCGTCGTGTGAGAGAGGAATCGACATATCCTCCCCGACTGTCTCAAGAATTTCTTCTTCACTGGGATTAAAAGCTAGAGTCACTTCAATCGTCGAAATAGATCTCTTCTTCATAGATGCTTTCATCCGAGGTATATCCTCAAATTGATACACCAGTATAAGATCTTGATAATAGACATCTTCTTCGATTTACGGTGTAGCTTCAAACCGTCGACTCCTCGTTTAGTTATCTGGACAATCTGTTGAGATATGTCCTCTTGCTCTGGTGTGAGCTCTCATGAAAGTTCTCCTGAAAGTTTTCCTTCCTGGATTTCTGCTGGTACTTGCTTGATTAGAACCTGATGATGAGGCTCTACTCCCGCTTGGTGTTGGTCTTTGCCCCGATTTGTAACCGGGCTTCTGTTTTGACGAACCTTCTAGGTCTCCATGAAGACCTACTTCTTTTGTTGCTGCTTCCCCGACGGTATAGATGGCTTCTCTCCTTCTTTTTTCTGTGCCGCCTTGGTTGACCTCCCACAATTGTTGGGATGTCATTATCCACGCAACATAGAGGAACCGCTTTGTTAATTCCTCTTAATCTCTTGTAATTCTGTCAGAACCGCTTGGTAACACCATTCGTATAACTTGACTTTTAGGAAAGACATTTTTCTCGCCACAGTTTCTACTTCCACTCCGTCCTTGTATTCCCTGATAAGCATTTCTCTCCAGGGACTCGGAATCTTGGCAAAGAATAGTGCAACTTCTTTTCTTCAATCTTGGATTTCCACCCCAGATTCGGTGAACAACTTGATATATTCGTCAATATGACAAATATCAAGTAACTCAAGGCTATAGAGGGCTTGTTTATATCTCTTTCTTTTTCATCCTCTAATCCTCGAAATAACCTTGTGCCGATGAACTGGATTTTGAATAGTTTTGCCATACCATCGACAATTCCTTTAAGTGATTCTCCTGATGTGACCGAACCTTTTGTACTAAAGATCGGTCATATCCCAGCAATCTTCACCGATCCTTCAAGACTCATTTCAAGGAGTAAAATGAATGAATCTTTTGTAAGATCGAGGGTTCTCGCTGAAATTCTCATAGTGAAGCCCATTCATCAATGAGAACTTCTCTATTTTTAAAATCTGGGATGTCCAGATTTAACATCAACCTATATGGATGTATTGGGTCGAGGTGCGATCTTCCATAAGGCGTTTGATAAACATTCGGCCTTCCGGTAGGTTGTCGAGTCCCTACAAGAGGGTTTCGACCTCCTCCCGTCCCCGAAAGTGGATCATTCCTGGTCTTGAAATCCCCAAAGATGTGGCATTCTCTCGTCCCCGAGCTCCATGATTCGAACCCGTACTTTCTTCGACGTTAGGATTAATCGGTGGTGGTGGTGGAATTGGTCTTCCTGTTGGATCATAGGTAACCAATGTTCCATCTCTTGTGTTCATCTTTAAATCTACAATTCCTAATCCTGCGAAGGATTCTGGCAAGGGCATGTAGATCTTTAAGATTCATCTTTTCCATATCCATCTTTTTTAATTTTTGATGGATTTCCTTTGATTAAAAGCAATGAGCTTCTCCTCATCTCATTCATTTTTCGTATAACTTCGGTTGGTTTCCTTTTTGGTGTAAATAGTGCACTCCCCAAATCTATACGCTTCTTTCCTCTGGAAGAACTCGGCTGTCCTCCAGGTTCTTGACTCGTTTGAATATCATGAAGGAGTTCAAGAGTATCCTTCTCGATATTTCACCATCGTCTCCATCCTGTTCGATCCGATGAACTTGTCTTCAGTAGATGAATATGGCGGTTGCCATAATTGCGCCTTCTTCGGACTTCTCTAAGATCTTCGGAGAACTTAGATTTGTCTGGAAGTATCTCGCTCCACTCGGTACTCCATCGGGAATCATTGTTCGATGGGAATTTTCATGAACCGTTTCTTGAAGGTTCATCAAGTGAATATATAGAGTGCAGTTAAGCATCGAATCGCCTATAATATTTTGCTCGCATTTTGCATTGCCTTAAGGTTTCCCTTCGGCTCTTTGCCTGCTCTTTTTCTTCATGTTGGTATTCCCAATATGAAACCTGGTCAGGTGTTCTTGTGCATACATCGTCAATATTTGACGATATGTCCTAATAAGGGGTACATCTCGGACATCGGTCCGGATCCATATTCTCGGAGAAAATTCTCCTCACCAATTGTTAATTACATAAATATAATAAATATAACTAAAAGTTCTTAATAAACCTGGACTCTGATACCATTTTAAAGCAAAACACTTAGTCAATCAGCCATATGTATGAATAAGGGTATAATTGGTATTATGAAAATATGCAATTATTCATTTGACATGATTTTGCAGCAACTCGAAATTTATAGGACCGAAATTGCTTTAGTGTAAAACATACAGGACACTTTCTGCAGAACTTTTAAACTTACAAGGCATATTTTGCAAACGCAATAATAAAAGTTCTAAAATGCAATCCACCCAAAGTTACAGGATATTTTTTGCAATTAAGCCTTACAACACAGGTAAATAAATGGTTGGCTTTTTGGATGTTTAACACAGAATAGATTGTTTCTAACGGTGGTTAATTTTTTTTAAGAAAAAGTTTTTTGGTTTATAATTATGGTTTGAATGGTAGATGCTTGGATTCGGATGGGCTGGTATTTTCAGAAGGTATTTGGTGGAGCCAGCAGCCATGTGGTGGCCAACTAACTTAGTCCAAGTCTCACTCTTCAGGCATGTTTTCTGCCCAACATTTCTTTTAATTCATTACATAAAGAAAAAATCCTTGTTGCAATTAGGCTTCTTATCGATGGCTTTTTTTTCAAATGAAAGAAATTGCTTGAATCCAGGGGCGTAGACAAGGGGAGGCCACCCCGGCCCCCGCGCACCCCAAATTTTATTTTGTCCCATTTTTTTATGGAAAAAAATAAAAAAAAAATTATATATATAATTTTTAAGGGAAAAAAATAGTTGAGCTAGGGGGAATTTCTTTTGGGGTTAGGGGTACTAAGCCGGGCTGGCTACGCCCCTGCTTGAATCCCATCACAGGTTTTCGTTCTTTCGTTTTCGATTTTCTTTTTTCTATATCATCAATAGTTATGGATCAGTTTCTAACAAAAATCAGCAAAATAATCATATTTTGCACACGATGATTGGGGGGGAGGAAAAGATGTTTCTATCTGTTTATGTTCAATTCACTGTAGTGGTGATGGTAGCATCAGTATAGTTTTCTTATTTAAGTGCAACTTAGTTATTTTAAACGTAAAAAAGTTGTACAGAAATGGCCCATGCAATAGATTGCTCTCTTCCCTCAAAAAAAAAAAAAAAAAAAAAAAAAAAAAAAAAAGATTGCTCTTAAAACTCTGCCATATGGTGGGGACCTGAGATATTTATTTCCCTGCTATTTGTTGTATGATTAATGGTTGTTGTGTCGAAACATGTTGCAGTCACAATTGTCATATAAGATAAATGCAAATTGGGTATCAACTTTTTGATGTCATACTCAGATAATTCAATTTTTAGATTTTGCAATTTATTAATGGTAAAAGGGCTTGTGTCAAATACACATGAGTGCATATATAAAGTGTGACAACAAAAATCTTGAACTCAACTCATAGAGACTCTGCTACAGTCCTTTTCATTAGGAGAGAGAATATAGAAGGAGATGCTATATAATTATCTGTTACATTTTAAAGATTATTGAAAAATATAACCCCGGCTAGTTATCGTTCTTCAATTTATATGTATTATTATGGTGTAACAGTGCTCTACATGAGAAAGAAGAACGACCTAAAGGTGGTTTTACACGAACTCAGTTTTTCGTAATCGCATTCATCTGTAGTTTTGCATACTACATATTAATTCCCTGGCTATTTGTTTGAAATGTTAACATCCCTCTCATGGATCTGTTGGATCTTTCCAAAATCAGTTCTAGCCCAACAACTCGGCTCGGGCCTTAGCGGTCTAAATATTTTGTGGCTACATACTCAAAGTCGTGGATTAAGACAGAGGTATTGCTTTGTTGTAATAGACATGTTAGTTCCAAATGTTGTCTTTTGATTATCTGCAATTTTTAAATGTTAATGGCCGTGTGTACTGGATGTCCTGCTTCTGATATATATGTTAGACCGTTAATGAGTTATTAAGGCTTAAGGTGTCACATAAAGTTAAGTTTTTCTTTCAACATAACAAGTAGAATAATAATAAGGGTTAATTACAAAAACCATCCCTGAGGGTTAGCCTAATTACAAAATAATCCAGTTATCTTTTAAAACTGCAATACCCCCTGAATTAAGTAGTTTTCAAAGAGTTTCTGAAACTTGCAAAATTGTATTATAGATTGGTTAAAAGTGAGAGTGAGGAGATCTTGAAGTTGAATGAGGATGCATTATTTCTACACCATGTTCATAGAAGTTGACAGTCACCCTCATGTGTTAGAAAATTTATTAGGTGCATTATCCCAATCTTTCAGTGAACCAATCTGTTTTTGTGTGTTCATTCAGACTAATAAAAAATATATCCTGGAAACTGATTTTATAGTTGTAATTCATATTTTAACAAACAGAGCATGACGCTGTTTGGTGTTAATGGTAATACAATTCTTATGAAAAATGGCATTAGATACATGTTATATTTTGCATGTAGATATTTTGCATGTTATATTTTGCATGTAGATACATGTTACATTAAAAATATGTCTGCTGAATTTTTCGTGATGTTGGTGCATCCGCTGCATATGGATATGAAACTTTGTGCTTGACTTTTCGATCGACCTTTCCATATTGGCAAAATTAAGTTCTTTACTCATCAGAGGCTATTGTCCAAATAAATAAAAATACTCAAGCATTTAAAGCTAAATATGTTATTTCGAAATCTGCTTCAGATATTGATTTTTATAAAACAAATAATATTCTTTTGTTTTAAAATATTTTTCATTCTATTTTCTTGTCTTCTTTTTTTATTTTCATGCTTGGAGATTTCAAATTTGTTACTAAATATCAAATGGATTCTCCGATTTCAGGTTGTTTTACCGGGGGGTTGAATGATGTTTCGTGGATGTGTCCGGACCATTTCCACTAGCACCCATTGGATTTTGTTTAAAAACTTTACTAGTAAGGATTTGTATTGTAAGTTGACAAATTGGGAACTGTGAAGATGTTGCAACATTTTGGCTTTTAAGTACTTGTTTGTATAGCAACATTTTAGCCTTTACGTATACTCGTGCACATTTTGAACGAATGTCTTAATGGAGGTTATATTTGTTAATTTCGATTGTACGTAATTGTTTGTTGATTTAGATTGGTGAATATTGCTGCTATTGTTGTTAATTAGAGGGTAAAAAACACAATTTTGCTGAACGAAATGAAATCAGTTAAAAAATCAAACAACATTGGTTACTAGAGAGATGTGTTATAATGTAAAGACAACAGTTATGCTATTATAGACATCGATTTCCAAGCCGTTGTCATTTCCTTACTAAAATACACTAAAACAACAACACTTACAAGCCGTTGTGGTTAAAGGAATCAACATCAGTTAATAACCGATGTTAAAAACCGATGTTGTTATAGGAAACAACATCGGTCAACAACCGTTGTTAAATAATTCCCACTTTAACAACAGGGGCTTTAACATCACTTAAATTTCTCAAACAACATCGTTTTTTAGCCGATGTTGTTTGCTAGTATTGACATCGGTTAAAACCGATGTTGAAAACCCAACCCTTTAACATCAGGGCTTTCAACATCGGTTTTTTATAATTAAACATCGGTTAAAAACCGATGTCTATTAGCTTTTTTCTTGTAGTTGTGAAAAAATAAATTTTGCCCACCGTTAACTAATCCATTTTATACTCGAATCTTTAAAAAAACAAAAAATATACACATAAAACAATGCATATTAAAACCAAACAAATTAAAAATAATATAGAAACAACATGAGTAAAAAAAACACAATTCAACTTTTGATCCAATGCATGAAAACATAAAAACATGGAAACAACCAAGAAACAATATAGAAACAAATCAGAAACAATACAAAAACACCATATAAGCAAAAAGAGCTTAAAATAAGTAAAAATTTAATTTAAACATCGAAAACGTGGAAACGACAAAGAAACATAAGAACAACATTAAAACGGTATGGAAACAAAAACACCACATGAATAAAAAAAGCTTAAAAGTAGTTAAAAATTGTATCAACACGTTGAAAACTACATGAAAACAACAAAAACATTATTCGAACAACATTAAAAATATTATAGAACAACACAGAAATAATAAAAACAATGTACAAAATAATACATGAACAAAAAGCAACATAAAAAATAGTAAAAGTTGTATTGAAACATCGAAACAACAAATAAGCAACAAAGAAACAAATTTAAACAACATTGAAACAACATATATAACATAAAACAATACAATGAACAATAAAAAACAAAAAAAAAACGTAAAAATAATAAAAAAAATATGCAAGAGCATAAAAAAGAGGGAAAAATAGGTACAAAAGTGATAAAAATATATTTGGTGGTATTTTTTCAAAAATTGAGGTATTTCTGGTAATTATCATATAAAATTGCTAAATCCATCATCACTTACTTCACTAAGCCCTTTTTCTAACAGAATATGGATCCAGATATATATTCAAATTTAAAACTCTAATGGGCCGGATGCTACTAAAATTGGTCCTGTTATATTAGTCAGATTGATTGGGTATACTAAGTCTATGTAATCTTCGTCCCATTAAGTGTTTTATTCTAGTCGATTACTCGATTTCTATGGACTATGCGTGGATCCAATAAGTCTTTTGTCATTGATAACATAAGTATTTCAGAGAACCATTGTTACTATACTGTCATGCCCCAATTTTGTTATACTATAAAACACAAAAACTCCTGTCCTATTAGACGGATCGATTCACTCATGGACCAGATTTCCCTAATATTAACAAAAATGTTTTAGTAGTTTTCGAGGGACCACCTAGATTAATATGATCATTCCGAAAAGTATTATTAGTCCCTTCTAAAAAGTATTAACAGATTCTTCCAAATGTATTAGTAGTTTCAAGAGAATTTTAGTATTTCTCATGAATATACTCCCAAAATGTATTAGCGACCCCTCAAAAAGTATTAGTATTTCATCGAAAAACTATTAGTAGTTCCTTGAAATAAATTAAATTTTTATCCCAAAATGTATTAACAAATCATCCGAAAAGTATTAGCCATTCCTTCTAAAAGTATTAGTAATTCTTCCAAATGTATTAGTTGTTTCTCTTAATATAATTAATTTTTTCTCCGAAAATGTATTAACAATCCTTTTAAAAAGTATTAGTCATTGTCCTTCTAAAAAAAGTATTAGCGATTCTTCAAATATATTAGTAGTTCCCTAAAGAGTATTTTAGTATTTCTCATGAAATATACTCCCCAAATGTATTAGCAATCCCTCAAAAAAAGTATTAGTAGTTTCTTGGAAAAGTATTAGTAGTTTCAAAGAAGTATTTTAGTAGTTTCTTTGAATATAATTTAATTTTTCTCCCAAAATGTATTAGGCTCCCTCGAAAAAGTATTAGTAGTTTCTCAAAAAGTATTAATAATTTTCTAGAGAATATTTTAGTAGTGCTTCCCGAATGTATTAGTTTTTCTTATAAAATGTATTAGTATTTCTCCATAAAAATATTAGGCGATACTAATATCTTTATCATTTAGTGTTAAATCTTCAAATACTCGCTACTACAATATTCATTCTTTAAAAAAACAGAGCAAATCTTAGAGACGACGACAAAGGAGAGTTTCGATCCGAGTAATTTTCCCAGGTCGTACTTGACTGCGAAAGTATGGAGGATGATAACGCAATTGACGGTGGCCATGATAACGCAATTGACGGTGGCAGGTGAGTGCCAGAAATGAAAAGACTGAGGGTATGATATTTCTTGATTTCTTTTTTTTTTATTTATTTTTGTATTATAAATTTGAAATGCCATGATGTTTAATGAATGACTAAAAAGTTGTTTGATATATTCAATTGTTTAGTCCGTGGAATGATTGAGCCTCACGAGATACTCTCACTGGCTTTGATTATCTTCGTAGACCGGCTGAGGAAGAGTGCGGGCCTTCGGCGAGTGGAGCAGCAGAAACAATTTTTTTTTTTATTTTTTCGTGGATCCGGGTCAGGTCTGGGAGATGTGTAGGATATTTAGATCCGTCTAACGAATTTAGATCCGTTAGACGATCTAAGAGGAGACTAGCTCACTATAAAATAAAATAACACCCAATAAATTACATCTCCACATATTCATTAGCTTAGGCTCGACAAGAGCTATTATCTAAAGTACAAATAATTTAAAACCATAAATACAACGAAAAGCTATTAATCCATATAATTTTCATAGAGTTGCAATTAACCTATCTTTACAAAATAATTTAATGTCATGAAGTTCATGAAATAGCTAATTCCATGAAATTTATGAAGTTATAAGCAAAACTAATTTCTTTAGGAAAATAGCATTTTACCCACTTTTTGTTCGGATCTTCATTTGGGCAGGGGCAATCAAGGCACTAATCCTTGCTAGGTTCGATTCCGACAATGACTCCTCGAGATGACTCACGATGGCGGTTTACTACGAGGTCGTGATGGTGTTGGAAATAAATATGAATAATACGAAGATGGGAATATGTAATATAAATAAAAAGATGAAAGAGAACGGAAATTTATTGATTTACAATGAACTAAAAACAATAGTAACATTCTATTTATAGTTTTCAAAAAGCTTCTCGGCTCAAAAAAGGGCGTTGACGCAATAGAAGCAAACAAATCAATTTAGTGATGAAGTAGGTTGTTGCACAACCGCTATAAAAGTCTTTGCAAATCAAATCAAAAGTCACTCTTGAAGCAGGCCAGATAGCTATAGCGCAGAATAATAAGCAGGCTGCTGCACAACTGCTACTAGAGTTGTCAAAGTGACCGGGTCGGCCGCACGGCGTGCCGATCCATCGGGCCAAGGGGAAATCGGGTCGGGACGGAATTTCTCCGCGCCGCTATTTTGGGGAGCCCAGCCCAGCCCAGCCCATATTTTAAAAATATACTAAAGCCAACCGGGTCGGCCCGGTGTTTTGGGCCTAACGGGACGGGCCAAATAGGTCCGGATCTTTTTGGGCCTACAAAATCATAGTTGCCAAAATTGACCAACCCTATTACCGGGCCGGGCCATTTTTGATAGTTGTAGTACACTCATGAAGCGGTACAAATCAAAAGCGCTAAAGCAGCTACTACACAATCGCCATCGAATTAATAATCGTACATTTGCACAATCATCTTGAAATTAATTAAGCAGACTGTTGAATAAAAATAATTTTTTTAATGTAGCTTAGTGTCTACTGAATAAATTTGAACTTCTTATGAAATAAGGATTACTTAACCTAAAATTAATTAAATAAGTTCTTAATTAGTAACAATATCATAATTAATATTTAAATAAATAAAATTTTCAAAATCTCAATTATTCCATTATTTCCAATGTGATAATATTACATAGTTATCCGGAAGTAGGTGTCACATATACTCTATTCCCCTCCAAAAAAAAAAGAAAAAAAAAAGACCATGGTACTATATTCGAATTAATACAAACTGTTAAAATGTTGTGTCATTAGTTAGGTATATAGTTGAGTAATTGTTTTCTTTAAAAGAAAAACGAAAAATCAGGATTTGATCTTACTAATATATTGCAAATATAACTATATAAGGGTCAATTTAACAATCTTTTTCTTGCCCCATGTTTGGCATGTATTTGATTAGTCATAATTATTCCTTCAAAATCACTACTCCATGATATATACATATCATATACATTTATAGTTATTTAATAATGCGTAATTTAATTCATTTTTACTTTTTTTTTCAATGCATTTCAAGGGTGATTAATGAGTTTACAAATTACAAGGTATTTTAGAGCGTTTCGTAAAACAAATTAATAGAAGAATTTATAATTCTCAATATTAGAATCTTGTATGCGCTCATTAAAAGAAAAGGTAAGAAGTTATTAACTTACTATCAAAATATTAATAAACTTCTTTTATTTTGAACATAGAAGTTACAAAAATTACTACTCCGTGACTTTATTTTATTCATACACTGTAAAAGCTAGTTTTTTTAATAAGAACTAACATTTTATAAGTATGATTTTATGAAATCAATAGTAATTTAGATTCTCGCAATTCCTCGTCGATGAGCGGGTCCTATAATGTGTGGTGGGATACATCATTTATTAATTATTAATGGGATAATTACAAAAACACCCCCAAGTTAACTTTAAGGGTAATCATAATATTTTTATAAATATCAGGGGATTTTTAAAATATTTTTCGCTTATGAAGAAGAAAGTGTAACACGTAATCAAACCTCAAAGGAGTTTTTGCAATTTTAAAAAATCTCTGAACTTTTTGTAATTATATTAGCATTAACCTCGTGTTTTTTTGTAATTTATTCATTTATTTAATATATGAACTTGGCCTTCATGTTATAGACTTACATAAAATAATATTTGGATAAATATTTGAATATTATTCATCACGTACAACCAAGACTTATCTTTATAAATCTTACGAATCAAATATAAATAAAATAAAATAAAATAAAAATGAAACAAAAACTTTAAACATGAGAGAACTTTTCCCCACATTGATCATTGCCTCTACGGAAAATGGGGATTTAGGGTTCGAATAACCTAGGATCCTCTCATGGTTTTCCTTGTTTTGGGCAAAAGCTAAAAGAGAACAATGCATGACAGCATGGTTATATAATTACCTAGAGGTGAATCGTTAAGTGTAATCATGAGAGATATCCCTCTATTTTAATAATAACTGGTAAAATTAATATTTTCCCCCTCGTAAATAAAAATAAGATAAAAATATAATGGCCATACAGGGAAAAAACAAAACTTGATTGCAATTATTTATACTTGGATAAAAATATTAGAAAATAAATTATTGCATTAATACAATGTCTTGCAAAGGAAACACTCTATTCGGATCAACCTTGTGCTTCAGTGGACCAGTGGTAGAGTCTTGTATTGTAAGAATAATTGACCGGGGTTCGATCTCATACGAGTGTGTGCGTCCTATTATCCCCCATTGCATTAAAAATTAAACACTCTATTAAATATCTAATTCAAACCATATTTTATTATTATTAATCTATATATCCTATGCATTCATATAAACTGAATCAAACTGCACCCTAGTACATTTATCTGGGTGTAGCAATAAGCAACATCGGAAAACTATAATGTGATATTATTCATCCCATATATAAAACAATAATCTTGAAATTCTTCTTTAGATAGAGTGTGTGCATCACGTGATAAGAATATATTTAAGGATCAATTGAGATCCATTTTCTTCTTATTACGAATTTTATTCATTATGAATCCATCTTCACGTACGTCTACATATATGTAGGAAATTTTGGAAAAATAAAACTAAGAAAAACAAAATAAAAAATAAATTTAAATGAAAACAACAATATGCTACACCTACAAGTTGGTGAGATGAAAAAATCAAACTTAGAAAAATGGAGTCTCTAGAATTGGTGATTAAGAAGCTATACATATCCCCACCTACTTACGGCATATTAATGGATCATTAGTCAACAAAAACTTTGTTGTCAATTCAAATTTCTAGACCATGAATTGATTGGAAAGCGTCTATCTCGAGATGCCCATGTTAATTTCCGTAAGTTAATTTTATCGTTTGACCATGCTAATTAATTAATTTATGGTCAAATATTCAAATTATTAGATGCGAAAATGAAGAACAATGTTTAATATTATATAGTATTACGTCCATTTTCAAATAAGTGACGTTTTGACACATAGAACGTTTTTTCAAGAAAAAATGATGTTTTGACATTTTTAAGGAGTATTATTTTCCAACTAACACTAATGTCTAAATTTGTTTTGTTCTAAAGCAGCATTTATGTAATTGAGGGTGTAATGGGTCTTAACACATTCTTAATATTTGTATTTTTTCCTTAAAATAACACTTATTTATTTTTATTTTGTTTAAAAGAAAATGACACTTACTTTGAATAAGACTATAGGAGGGAATTGAATACCATATTTTTATAATATGAAGAAACTAAATAAGAACAAAGTTCAATTGACAATCATTTATCCGTACTGATGATTAGTTTTTTTTTTCTGAAAGGATGATTGAATGAGATTAATAATTAAGGTATTTTGTATTCTATTGCTTATTTATAATTAATTACAATCATGAATTAGTAAAGATTCTTTTTTTTGTAAATACTTTTTGCGCTTTCGGACTTAATAATTAAAGGAAACTAGTTTTTCTCTTTTATCACAGAATTATTTGAGATTGTTCTTTCAGATTGAATTCCAGTTGGATATTGACATTGAATTACTCACTATAATTGCATTACTTACACTGCTAATTAAACAGCCTCTTGACAAATACAAATCATATATATATATATATATATATATCATTTTCTGCATTTTTAATAATTATCTTTTATATAATTAATATTGGGGTGGTTAATAGATTAGTTGCACAAAATTAAGTTTCTATGATAATGAGAGAACCCCATCATCCAAGGGAGTTTTTGGTGAATTTCATAGACGTCTTGCCGATGAGGCCTTGCCCTACTACGTGGTAAGGTGGAGGGCCGAAGGTCCTGGGACTACTAATAGGTTTCAGATTTGATCCCAGATCATTGGTTGATTTTTCACTGTGTGTGGTTTGATTCAGGGATGGATCCAGAAACTTTTTGCAACGGATCGGAAATACACTTTAGCCTTGTTTTTTTTTTTTTCAAGTTTGTGTTTTCATTTCTATACTATTTCATAAAAATCGAATCATGTTTGTTTGAAAATTCTCCAATGGAAATCAGTATTTTTTTTCTTCCATTTTCACATGCAACAAAACCTGAAGCCTATAATTCAATCACGATTCACATAATCACATTTCATACATATTACACTAATTGGACTCACTACTACCACGTATATCTACTTAATATAGTATTTATTTCAAACTACATCAATTTAATGAAACCCATCACCTATAAATTTTAAAAATACAATAATATATATATATATATATATATATAAACAATTAAATGTTTAAAAAGTTGGATTATTCAAATTATTATATACATAAACTTTTAAAAATGACACTTATACAAACAATCATAATTTCATTTTTATATTATCACCTACTTTCAAATTCAAAACTATCTCAAAACTACTCAATCAAATATATTTTCATTTCTAAACTTATATAAAATTTAATTTTTATTTATTAAAACAAACCCAATTGCAATTTTCAACAACCAATAGTTCTCACTTCTCAAAATTTATTTTCTAACACAAGAAATTGAAAATGGACTAGGAAAAAATAAACATACATGGGCTTTGTATTATTGACCTAAATAACATATAGTCTTTAAGTATAGATGACAAATAGTAAATATAATGTAAATAAAGCCCAAAAAAAAATTATGGGGGCACGTGCCCCCATAGCGGGTTTAGTGGCTACGTGTCTGGTTTCATTTCTATTGTAGAAGTGCAACTTCCTGGTCTTATTTGGATTGTACGTTTCTATGTTGTAGGTTATGGTACGATTTGTAATATATATTTTAAAAAAATGCAAACATTAGTTTTTCCTTTTTAACTTTATCTCTGTTGGTTTCAAAATTTCGTCGCCACATGTATTTATTCTTAGCATGCAGTAAATTTCATACTTTTTGGATATAATTAATTTAATTGTAAAGTATATTAGCACTATTGAAAAATAGCGTACCATTATCTCTTGGCTCTTGAGTTTTTAGTGGGTACAATTCGTACAAACATTTAGACTTAATTTTCAAAATCTAATAGTATCAAAGTTCAATCCAAAAATTTGGGAAAAATTGTTAGATAAATATTTTTATCATGATTTTGATGATTTTGTTTAACTATATTTTTACACCAAAACAATATTCCTAAATGTTGTCCAAATACTCCCAAATGATTTAAAATATTTTTACTAATTTTTTGGAGTATTTCTTGAAGTTTATTTTTGACGAAAAATTGGACAACACTTCTGTTTTGAGGTTAACCGGTCGCCCTATAGGGCAACCCGTGTCTGAAGTTGATTTTTGAAACAGAAACAAGACGTTTGAAAAACCCCAGGAGGTCGGCCAGGTCAAACAAGAGGTCGGCCGATATCGAAAGAAAGAAATTCTGAAACAGAGTTACGTATTGAAAAAAATAGGGAAGGCCAACCGGTCCACACTGAGGGACCGACCGGTCGGACCTAGGGCGACCGGTTGGACCCCGGACCTGGCGACCCTCCATCTCGGTGTCCGAATCTCGATTTACTTTTGTAACGTTTCGAATTTCAACATGGCGCCACCTGGTCGACCTATGTTATTTTTTGACAATGATTCATACCGTTGAACATCCATTCTGACAAGATTTACTTTATCATTTTTGTACAATATTTCTACATCTTGTCGTCTTCTTTTTGTAGACAAAAGTGAAAATTGAGGAGCCTATGTTGGAGATCCAATCTTGAAGACTCTCCTATAAATAGAGGAAGATTTGAAGCAAGACAATATAACAACACAAGCAAACAACACAACAAGAAAATCTGCAAATTTCCCTAAGCTTTCATATTTTACATTCTTGTTGTAATAGCCTAAGTTCTTGCACTTGCACATCTTGAGGTCTAGGCTTTTTATTCTTGATTACACTTGCACTCAAAAGTTGTATACTTCATTATTGAGTTATAATCTTGAATTTTTCTATCATCAAAAACAAGATATCCTTGTTAGTGTTCTTGTGGCAAGAACACACTTGGGTGATCTTAGATATTGAAGAGTGTGGTACTCTTCATAAGTGAAGGAAGATTGTAGTAATCTCCTTGAAGGTGTTGTAAGAAGATTGTGGTAATCTTCAAATGTGGTGGTGTAATAGTTTTGGTAACTATTAATAAAATTCTTTTTTTTTTGAAATCCACTTCGGATATACCGGGGTGGTAGTAGATTAGGCCCTAGGTGGGTTAAACTACTATAAATCATTGAGTGTTGTTTATTTTCCCGCATTAACATTTTTGCTATCATCTTCACATTCGAAAAGAAGGGCGTAAATCGGAAAATTGGCATAATCTATTCACCCCCCTCTAGATTATCGTAGCCACTTGGACTAACAAGTGGTATCAGAGCCAAACTCTTTGGCAAGCTCGTTCCACACCGCGAGTAAAGAGGAAAGATCCATGGCTACGAAAAAAGCTACCTCACCACCAGCGCCTCCACCAACAAGCCACCACTTTTCGACGCCAACAACTATGCTTTTTGGAAAGACCGAATGGAGTGCTTCTTACAAGGATGTGGGTTCGATATTTCGAATGCGGTCATTGAAGGAATAGATCAACCAACTAAGAAACTAGAGGATGGCACATTGGCTCCCAAAAGTCTCAAGGAATTTGATGAAAATGACAAGAAGTCATTCTCATTAAATGGTAAGGCATTAAATATTTTGCATTGTTCTCTTACCGCCACCGAATATAATCGCATAAGAGGCATAAGGTCGGCACATGAAGTTTGGGAAAAATTAGAAACTATTTATGAAGGTACAAAGAAAGTTAAACAAGCTAGAAAAACTATGCTTGTTAAAGATTTTGAAAACTTCATTATGCTTGGTGGTGAAAATATTTCAAAAATGGTGGAAAGGCTTGACAGCATTGTCAATCCTCTTGTGGCACTCCAGAAAGTCATATCCGAAGAAGATAAGGTCACCAAGGTCTTGAATGCTCTCCCCGGCTCATGGTCCGAGAAAGTAACGGCAATCATGGAAGCACAAAATCTCGAAGCACTCAAGTTCGATGAGCTCGTGGGAAACCTCCTCATTTATGAAGTCTATCTTAAGGAGAGGAAAAATTCCCAACCATCCACCGCTAAACCGGGTATGCAAAATATTCCTAAGGCTTAGCATCCTCTTCAAATGTTTCATATTATGCTAGTGATGAAGATGACGAGGAAACGGCGGCTCTTGTCCGAAAATTTGCAAAGTTTGTTAATAAAAATAAAGCAAGAAAGCCGAGAGACAATTCATGTTTCAAATGCGGAAAATCAGGCACTACATAGCCGATTGCCCGAAACTTGCGGAGGAGGAGCAAAAGAAGAAAAATCCTTTTCCGAAAAAGATGGCTCTAAATGCGGATGTCAAAACTTGGGATGAACTTCTTGCTACATCCGACGAAGAAGGAGAAACCGAACATGGTCTCATGGCCATAGACGATGAAAATAACAAGGTACGCTCTAACTCTTCAACCTCCTCTTTAGTTGATGAATTGCAATGTGATTTTGATGAATTTTAAAATTTGATTGTTAAATACAAGACTTTGAAAATGGAGCATAAAGAGCTTAAATTTGAAAAGGATAAACTGTTTACTTCTTATGAATCTCTTGATAAAGCTCATGCTATTACTCTCACAAAAGTCCGTACTCTTGAAACCGAAAACCAATCGCTCACAAATGACATTGAACATTTAAAAAAAGATGTGCATCAACTTAATTTAAGTATGGATAAAATTATAAAATTTCTAGATGCACAAAGAGGTGAGCATTCAAAATTAGGACTTGGCTATAAACCTTTTCAAAATGCTTCTAAGAAAAATAACCAAGGTCCGACTTTCATACGTGCTAGTAGTTCCAATAATCTTATTTGCTTTTATTGTGGTAAAATTGGACACTATGCTAGCCATTGTAAATTGAAAAATAATTTTAGCTATTATTGGAGACCCAAAGTTCTCAAGGCTAACCCCCATGGACCCCAAAATTATAGGGTACCTAAAAATAATTCATTTTGTAGGTAATAGGGGCTATAACAACAATGGAAGATTCAAAATGGCTCGTGGACAGCGGATATTCACGCCATATGACCAGAATGCGAGAACTTTTTACCAATATCAAGCTCCAAGAAGAGGGTATGGTCATGTTCGAGAATGGCAAAAGAAGAATTCTTGGAAATGGAGAAATTAGTAACTCTTCTTTCTCTCTTAGTAACGTTCTTTATGTTGAAGGGCTTAAGTTTAATTTGATAAGTGTAAGCCAACTTTGTGATTCAAATTATAATGTTATTTTCAATAAAGAAAAAATGCCTTATTGTTAAAAATGATTAAATTATTTGTGAAGCAAATAGAAAAGACAATCTTTACAAAATTTGCACAAGTGATTTGGTTAGTCAAAATGTTTCTTGTCTTGTCGCCAATAATGATTTAACTAGTTTATGGCATAGGCGACTTGGACATGTTGGATACAAAAATTTGCAAACTATTTACAAAAACCAACATGTAAAAGGACTACCCAAATAAAATTTTGAAAATCTTGGCTTATATGACACTTGTCAAAAGAACAAATTATTTAAAAGTAGTTTTAAGCCCAAAAATAAAATTTCTACAACCAAACCCCTACAATTGCTTCACCTTGATTTGTATGGGGATATTGGTACGGCTAGTTTAAGTGGAAAACATTATACCTTTGTTATAGTCGATGATTTTTCTAGATATACTTGGGCTATTTTTCTTGCAAATAAAAGCAATGCCGTTAATGAGTTTGTTAAGTTGTGTAGACTTATTGAAACTATTTGAAGTGATCGAGGTGGTGAATTTGATGGACAATTTAGAGTCTTTTGTGAAACTAAGGGATATGCTCATAATTTTTGGGCTCCAAGGACACCTCAACAAAATGGAGTAGCCGAAAGGAAGAATATGACTCTTCAAGAAATGAGTCGGTCCATGCTCAATGAATTTTCACTTCCAAAATATTTTTGGGCCGAAGCCGTAAGTACCGCTTGCTATGTCATTAATCGAGTTTATCTTCGTCCTAAATTGAATAAAACTCCATATGAGTTTTGGAAAGGAAGAAATCCAAATATTAGTTATTTCAAAATATTTGGATGCAAGTGTTTTATTTTGAATACTAAGGATCAATAGGACAAACTTGATCCTAAGGCCAATGAAGGAATATTTATGGGGTATTCAACCAAGAGCAAAGCATATCGGGTTTACAAAAAGACTAGTATGATTGTTGAAGAATCTATCCATATCAAATTCAATGAAGCCTTGGGTGTTGAAAAGATACCCAATGATGAAATGATGAAGAGGATGTTGTTGAACCAGTTGTTCAAGATGATGCTAAAAATGATCAACCTTCTACTTCAAATGACCAACCTTCAAGCTCAAATGTTCCTCAAGAAGACAAAGGTGATACTTCGGATCATCCCGTAGCATTGAAATTTAAGGGTGATCACACCAAAATATTCTTATTATTGGTGATCCCCTTGATAAAGTGATGACTCGAAGAAAATTTGCTGAGAAAGCTCTTATTTCTCAAAAAGAGCCTAAAAATGCTAAGGAAGCAATTGAAGATGAGGATTGGTTTTTAGAAATGCAAGAGAAGTTGAATCAATTTGAAAGAAATGATGTTTGGGAATTGGTACCTTGTTCTCCATCACAAACAATTATTGGTACAAAATGGGTATTTCGAAACAAGCTCGATGATCAAGGCAATATTGTTCGAAACAAAGCAAGATTAGTAGCTCAAGGGTATTGTCAAGAAGAAGGTATTGATTATGATGAAACTTTTGCACCCGTAGCACGTTTAGAAGCTATTCGTATTTTACTTGCCTATTCTTGCTTTAAAAATTTCAAGCTTTACCAAATGGATGTTAAATCCGCTTTTCTAAATGGTATTATTCAAGAAGAAGTCTATGTAAAACAACCTTCGGGGTTTGAAAATTTTTCTAGGCCAAATGATGTTTATAAACTTAAGAAGGCCTGATATGGTTTAAAACAAGCACCCCGTGCATGGTATGATAGACTTGGCTCTTTTCTTTTGCAAAATAGATTTACAAGAGGTAAAGTTGATATTACTCTCTTTGTTTTTGAAAAAGGGCAAGATTGCTTATTAGTGCAAATTTATGTTGATGATATTATATTTGGTGCTTCTAATGAATCTTTGTGCAAGAAATTTTCTAAGTTAATGCAAGGTGAATTCGAGATGAGTATGATGGGGGAGCTCAATTTCTTCCTTGGACTTCAAATTAAGCAATGCCAAGAAGGAATTTACATTTCACAATCAAAGTATACAAAAGAACTTCTAAAGAAGTTTGGCATTGAAGAATGAAGAACCGTCACTACTCCTATGGCAACCAATGTCAAGATAGACAAAGATGAAAAAGGCAAGTCGGTTGATAAATCCAAGTATCGAGGTATAGAGCTGTCAAAACGGGTTGAGCCCGTCGGGTCGGCCCACCCCGCCAACCTAAAAAGATAGGTTGGGTTGATGGTTCAGAGGCCCGCCAGGAGGCAGACCCAAATGGGCCAACCCATTTGGGCCGCGGGTTGGGGGCGGCTAGCCCGCCCCAATTTTTTTTTAAAAAAATTCAAATATCAAAGTAAATTTTAAATAAAGGCTAAATAAAGCCCTAACAATTAAAAAAATAGAAATACTCAAAACACAGTAGAAAAACTAAAAAAACCCTAATCTATCTATTACTATTCTGTAAGTCTCGAACTCTCTGTAATACCAAAGAAATCAACGACAAGTGAAGTTGAGAACGCCGGTCCAAAACCAAAGAAGGTTTCTTTTTTGGTGATCGAGCACCACCGCTGACGACTCCTCACCGAACCCCATGCCTGGCCGCTTCTCCCACGGTGTTCGGTCTTTGCCGCCGTCGTGTCGGGACGCTGGGTGAGTGATTTTTGCCCCATCTTCTTAATTTCATATGTCTAATACCTGATTATGTGGATAGCTTCAATTTTTACGAAATATTCTATGTATTTTAGTGTCTGAGTCTAGAGTTAAGTGCTTCATAGTGCAAGTGTTTACTATTAACATTTTTTTGGGTTGCAGATTTTACTATTAATTTTGATAACTTGTCAAGAGCTTTTTCTGCTATTATTACTATTTTCAAGTAAATTGGAAACATTCAAGTGAATATGGCAACAAGAAATCTTGAAATAGAATGATATTGGAATATTATTTTATTTTATTGTTTTGGTTTTATTTAAAAATTTCATGAGTAATATTGGTTCAGAATTCAGATACTGGCATAAGTTTACAAATTTGCAAAATCATAGAGAAAATAAAATTTCCTAATTCTTTTTTCATGTTGCAGTCTTGTAGGTTTGAAGAAAAATAATCATGGACTCTAACCAAAGCATAAACTTGGATGAGGGAGATAGATTGGATAATACTAAATGTGATCAAGGGTTAGGTAAGCCAAAAGAATTTTCTGATGTTTGGAATTATTATTTAAAGAAAGGGGTTGGTCAAGATGGTGTACAAAGAGCTGAATGCAAGGGGTGTAAAAAAGAATATAAATGTAGGGGTAAAAAATATGGAACTTCTACATTGAGGCGTCACATTCAAACTTGCAAAATGTTAAAGTTCCATGATGTGGGGCAAATGCTTGTCGATCATGAAGGGAATATAAGGTCTAAAAAAATAAATCCAAAGATTTCACGTGAGTTGTTGGCTGCTGCAATTATTAAGCATGATTTACCATTTTCATTTATCGAGTATGATGGCATTAGGACTTGGATGAAGTATATAAATCCTAGTGTTCCTTGTATCTCTAGAAATACTCTTGTTTCTGACATCACAAAAATCTACGCGAAGGAGAAAGAGAAGCTTAAGCAAGTTTTGGCTAATATCACAAATAGAATTTGTTTAACTTCTGATTTATGGACAACATGCACTAGTGAGGGATATATTTGCTTGACTGGTCACTTTGTTGATGAGAATTGGAAATTGAATAGTAAAATACTTTGCTTTGATGCTATGCCTCCTCCACATTCAGGAGTTGAATTGGCCGCAAAAATACTTGAGTTTTTGAAGGAATGGGGGATTGACAGAAAAAATATTTTCTTTGACATTGGACAATGCATCTAGTAATGATTGTATGCAAGAAATTTTGAAAGAGCAACTCTCTATTCAAGATAGTTTATTTTGTAATGGCGAATTCTTTCATATTCGTTGTTCAGCTCATATATTAAATCTCATTGTCCAAGAAGGTTTGAAAGCTATTAATTTGGCTTTGCACAAAATCAGAGAATCTGTGAAATATGTAAAATGTTCTGAAGGTAGGATGAGAAAATTTGAAGAATGCGTGAGTACAGTTGGTAACATTAATACTAATATTGGATTGAGATTGGATGTGTCCACCCGTTGGAACTCAACATATTTGATGTTGGATAGTGCTATTAAATACAAAAAGGCATTTTCTTGTCTTCAGTTAAATGATAGGAATTATAAGTTTTGTCCTTCAGTTGAAGAATGGAAAAGAGCCGAAAAAATATGTGAGTTTCTTTAGCCATTTTATGATACTACCAACTTCATTTCGGGTTCTTCTTATCCTACCTCAAACTTGTACTTTATGCAAGTTTGGAAGATTGAAGTTAAGTTGAAAGAAAATTTGTCCAATGAAGATGTGTGTATAAGTGACATGTGCAGAAGGATGAAAGAAAAATTTGACAAATACTGGAGTCAATATAGCACGGTACTTGCATTTGGTGCTATTCTTGACCCACGAATAAAACTCTCAATGTTGGACTATTTTTATTAGAAAGTTGAGAGTGATCCTGTTAAATGTCAAGAGACAATGTCACTTGTGAAGACAAAGTTGGATATGCTTTTGAGCAATATGCTAATGATATCAAGCCAAGTTCTTCACAACCACGCTCTTCTTTCTTCTTCTACCATGCATTGCTCAATGCAAAGTGGAGAAGGAATTAAAAACAAAGGAATGTTTGTTGTAAGTATTCTATCTTTCTTTTGTTTTGTTTTTCTTGTATGATCTAATTAGGTATTTAGATTATATTTATTATGAATTTTTTATAGCATATTTTAAATCTTTATGTAGGAATTTAAGGTTTATGAGAGCCAAACTGTTACAAATGCCGGGAAATCTCAATTGGATCTCTATTTGGACGAGCCAAAACTTGAATTTTCGTATTATGAGGATTTGGATGTCTTGCAGTATTGGAAAAATCATAAGCATCGATACCCAATCCTTGCATTAATGGCTTGTGATGTTTCCCTATTACCACTGTTGCATCGGAGTCTGCATTTTCTATTGGTGCTCGTGTGCTCACCAAGTATAGAAGTTGCACTCTCCCTGAAAAAGTGCAAACTCTTATTTGCGCTCGTAATTGGTTACATGGTTATGTTATTGGTAAGTTAGCTAATAGAATATTAAATTGAATTCTTTTGTTTTATTGTTGTGTAGTTTTATTGCAAGTTAATTTAAATGATTTTTGTGTTTTTTATGTGTAGATAATGAAGAAAGTGCAAGTACTAAATCAACCTTTTCCTGCGAGAGTTCAAATGTTCTAGATATCATTGATGAAGAGGATTGTGAAGAAGTTGGAGAAGAAAAAAATGATTTCAATGATGTAATGGTTGATGAACTTTAAATTTCAATGCAGATTTGCATTAAGTTTATTTAGTATTTTGGATTTTTTTAAATGCCAACTGTGGCAGCAAAACTGACTAAAGAGCTTTGCAAGTATTAAGTTTATTTACTATTTTGGATTTTTTAGTATTTTGCATTAAGCTCAGTCTACTCAAGTAGTATACATATGCTAAAGAACGATGTATATGTGTATTTGCTTCTTTTGACTGAATCTTGGTTATTTAGGGTGCTGGATGTACTGGATTATTTGTCTTTTGCATAATTGTATTTGCATTCAACATTCTGTTTCCATTTACTTTGCCCCCTCATTTTTTCTTCTTTTTTTTCAAATGTGGTGAATGTGGTGAATTGGGGAATTGGGGTTGGGACTAATGGTTTGCTGCATAATTTTGTTAAATTTAACTTTGGTATTTTTTTATTTTTTTTGGGAAATTTTAGCGGGCTGACCCGCCTAACCCGCGACCCAAGGCGGGTTGGGTTGGGCTGAGGTTTTCTTGGCCCGTCACCTCGGCGGGCCAGCCTGCTCTGCCCCGCCAAATGGCAGGTTTTGGCGAGCCGTGGGCCAGCCCACCCCACCGGCTCGTTTCGACAACTCTATCGAAGTATGATTGGTAGTTTACTTTATTTAACCGCAGGTAGACCGGATATTCTTCATGTCGTATGCCTATGTGCTCGTTTTCAAAGTAATCCCAAAGAATCTCATATGAGTGACGTTAAAAGGATTTTTCGATATTTGAAAGGCATTATTCAATATGGTTTATTTTATCCAAAGAATGAAAAAAAAATTCTTAAAGGTTATAGTGATTTGGACTTTTTGGGAAATATTGAAGATCGTAAGAGTACTTCCGGATCATGTCAATTTTTAAGCGATTGCCAAGTATCTTGGTTTTCAAAGAAACAAAATTGTGTTTCACTTTCAACTACTCAAGTGAATATATTTCAAATGGCCTTTTGTTGTACTTTCGAGTTGCTTTAGATGAAACAAACCCTAGAGGATTATAAATATTTCTTTGAAAATGTTCCTATTTTTTGTGATAACATATCCGCTATAAATATTGCTCAAAACCCGGTTCATCATAACCGTACTAAACATATTGATATTCGACATCATTTTCTAAGGGATTGTGTTTCAAAACGAAAAATTGAGATATCTTTTGTTCCATCTCAAGATCAATTAGTGGATATCTTTATAAAACCGCTATCTTTCGAGACTTTTGCTTCAATACGAGCTCGGTTAGGCATAATGCATATTGAATGAGGTCTATGTTTGCATTTTGCACGTTTTTAAAACTTAGGGGTGAACAATCGGATTTTTGGTTCAAAATTCGGACAGAAAATGGACTGGTGATCAGACACCGGTCGCCCAAGGGGTCGACCGATCGCCCTGAGTGTTTTACAGGATTAATATGTTTCTGTCCTTCATTTCGTCATTTTTTATCTTTTTTTCTAAACTCGAACCCCTTTGCAAATTTCACACACAATTCACTCAAAATGATTTCTTACTTATAAATTCTACATTTTTGAGTTTATATTACTCGTATTTCATCATTATTATCCGACTTCTCCGATTAATTGGTAAGTTTAATTCTTTTTTAATCTCAATTGGGTTGAACCCTTGAGAAAGAGCTTGTATGTTGATATTTTGATAAAACTCTTGTATGAGTATGATGAGTATGATGATTGTTGATGAATGATATTTGTAGAATTGTATTTGGTGATGAAAATTTTGGCTTGATTGCAATTACAAAGGTTATATACATCTTTTATTTTATTCGACGCACGCCAAGTTTCGACAAAATGTTTCTATGAAAAATTCATCACCTATATGATTCTCTCGATTTCAAAAGTCTTATAAATTTATAGAGATCATGTTTTTTAAATCAAATGATCTTTTGCATGTCAAATGATCAACTTTTCCCTTTTATTTGGATTTTAATCTTAAATGTTCAAAAAGCTCGATAAATCGATTAAATTGCGCACTTTGATATGATTATATGATGTTTTTATCGTGCTAATATTATTTTTGATGATTCCAAAGGAGGAGAAACAGGAAATACGCTCATACGCTCAAAGAAGCTAAAATAAGCTCGCAAAAAAAGCTATAAGTTATGGCTCTTAAAAGCCAAAAGCTGCAAATTATACTTAGTCCATTTGATGTATTATGGACTTTTATACTTGTCTAATGATGTCTCTTTGACAGGGGGGGGGGATTCTAAGAATATGAAATTCAAGCTTAAATTATAAAAGCTAAGCTTTTAGCTTTTAGTTGTTTGCTTCTATACTTACTCTTGTTATGCATGTTGATAGGGGGAGCTTATATAAATTGTTTTTGAAAAATCTTTGCTCCTATCCTTGTGTTTTTACTTATGATAAATGTTGCTTATAATGGATTGTTGATTTAGACCGGAAAAATGTGTTTTGTTTTTAAAATCGATCTCCTAAAATTATTTTGGTTTGTAATCATAAAAAATGGGGAGTTTGTTAGATAAATATTTTTATCATGATTTTGATGATTTTGTTTAACTATATTTTTACACCAAAACAATGTTTCTAAATGTTGTCCAAATACTCCCAAATGATTTAAAATATTTTTACTAATTTTTTGGAGTATTTCTTGAAGTTTATTTTTGACAAAAATTGGACAACACTTCTGTTTTGAGGTCAACCGATCGCCCTGTAGGGCAACCCGTGTCTGAAGTTGATTTTTGAAACAGAAACAAGACGTTTGACCCCCCCTCCGTCTGGTGTCTGAATCTCTGATTTATTTTTATAACGTTCGAAATTTCTACATGGCGACTGGTCGACCTATGTTATTTTTGACAGCAAATTCATATTGTTGAACATCCATTACAGCAAGATTTACTTTATCATTTTTGTACAATATTTCTATATCTTGTGATCTTCTTTTTGTAGACAAAAGTGAAAATGGAGGAGTCTATGTTGGAGATCCAATTTTGAAGACTCTCCTATAAATAGAGGAATATTTGAAGCAAGACAATATAACAACACAAGCAAACAACACAACAAGAAAATCTGCAAATTTCTCTAAGCTTTCATATTTCACATTCTTGTTGTAATAGTCGAAGTTCTTGCACTTGCACATCTTGAGGTCTAGGCTTTTTATTCTTGATTATACTTGCACTCAAAAGTTGTATACTTCATTATTGAGCTGTAATCTTGAATTTTTCTATCATCCAAAACAAGATATCCTTGTTAGTGTTCTTGTGGCAAGAACACACTTGGGTGATCTTAGGTGTTGAAGAGTGTGGTACTCTTCATAGGTGAAGAAAGATTGTGGTAATCTCCTTGAAGGTGTTGTAAGAAGATTGTGGTAATCTTCAAAGGTGGTGGTGTAATAGTTTTGGTAACTATTAATAAAATTCTTTTTTCTTTTTGAAATCCACTTCGGATATACCGGGGTGGTAGTAGATTAGGCCCTAGGTGGGCTGAACTATTATAAACATCGAGTGTTGTTTATTTTCCCGCATTTACATTTTTGCTATCATCTTCACATTCGAAAAAGAGGGCGTAAATCGGAAAATCGGCATAATCTATTCACCCCCTCTAGATTATCGTAGCCACTTGGACTAACAAAGGTATCATTTATATAAAGGTAAAATCATGAACATCTACATAATTCAACTAACAAATTTAGTGGCTATTTTTCGAAATTTGAAAACTAATAGAGGTGTTTAAGATTTATTCACACACACATATGAATTAAGATCAAATGAGAACCATTGCTTAACCTGAGAACATCGGGAGAAATCATAGCCATCCAATAAATTTAGATCTGATGGATACAAATTCGTTGGAGTGTGACTGGCTAATAAATACAAAGCATGGTATATGTCCCCTTCTAAGTGTGCATCAAATGGATCTCTAAATGTGTAGCAACAAACTTTTAAATTTGCAGTCAAATTTTTGGAGATTGGTTTGATTAATGAAGATAATTTTATGATTATTGATGGAGAAACAAAATATGTAAAGTAGCATTATTGTCCTTCTAAGTATTTATCAAAGAATTTTAAATGTGCGTTAACGAACGTCTAAATGAGCAGTAATTTTTTTTATTTGCATATTTGATTTTCGAAATAACTTCAATTTGAATGCTTAAATGCATAATTTTGTAGGAAAAAATGGTATGTGTTTTGTTCCCTAGGTTGCAAGGTATAATGTGATGTAATTTATTCTGAAAAAGCTTGTGTTTTTTGAAAAATATAAAGAAATTTTAATTGAAGTGAGATTTTCATTGAAAAGAAATAAATGCGAAAAATGAGAGAATTTACATTCAGATAACAATGTTAATGCTCATTTAAAAGTCGTAAGATGCACACCTAGAAGGACAAATTAAGATGTATCTATTCCTCTAGCAAATTTATATCGATCGAATCAAATTTATGGGATGGTTGTGGTTTGGTTCTACGTACCATAAATTAACGATTCTTATAATTGGATTCGCGCCTTATATATATATATATATTTGTGTGTGTATATATATTAACATAGAGTGGCTAAACGTTTATTACCGTCCATGAAACACATATATTGTATTCGAAAATCCCAAAGTACCTAGAGCTGTCGAAACGGACCAGTGGGCAGGCCAGCCCATGGCCCGCCAAAAGCCGCCATTTGGCGGGGCGGGCTGGAGAAAACCTCAGCCTAATAAGCTATCTTGAATAGAGAGTTGCTCTTTTAAAATTTCTTGCATACAATCATTACTAGATGCATTGTCCAATGTCAAAGAAAAATTTTCTCATCAATCCTCCATTCCTTCAAAAACTCAAGTATTTTTGCGGCCAATTCAACTCCTGAATGTGGAGGAGGCATAGCATCAAAACAAAGTATTTTACTATTCAATTTTCAATTCTCATCAACAAAGTGATCAGTCAAGCAAATATATCCCTCACTAGTGCATGTTGTCCATAAATCAGAAGTTAAACAAATTCTATTTGTGATATTAGCCAAAACTTGCTTAAGCTTTCTTTTTCTCTTCGCGTAGATTTTTGTGATGTCGAAACAAGAGTATTTCTAGAGATACAAGGAACACTAGGATTTATATACTTCATCCAAGTCCTAATGCCATCATACTCGACAAATGAAAATGGTAAATCATGCTTAATAATTGCAGCAGCCAACAACTCACGTGAAATCTTTGGATTTATTTTTTTAGACCTTATCTTCGCTTCATGATCAACAAGCATTTGCCCCACATCATGGAACTTTTTAACATTTTGCAAGTTTGAATGTGACGCCTCAATGTAGAAGTTCCATATTTTTTACCCCCACATTTATATTCTTTTTTACACCCCTTGCATTCAGCTCTTTGTACACCATCTTGACCAACCCCTTTCGTTAAAAAATAATTCCAAACATCAGAAAATTCTTTTGGCTTACCTAACCCTTGTTCACTTTTAGTATTATCCAATCTATCTCCCTCATCCAAGTTTTTGCTTTGGTTAGAGTCCATGATTATTTTTCTTCAAACCTACAAGACTGCAACATGAAAAAAGAATTAGGAAATTTTATTTTTTCTCTATGATTTTGCAAATTTGTAAACTTCTGCCAATATTTGAATTCTGAACCAATATTACTCATGAAATTTTTGTAAGTCCAAGCGGCTACGATAATCTAGAGGGGGTGAATAGATTATCTCCATCTTTTCGATTTCGCCCTCTTTTTCGAACAAAACAAGCCAAGATAATAAGGTGCGGAATGTAAACAACACACGCCGATTTATAGAGGTTCAACCCACCTAGGGCCTAATCCTCTACCACCCCAAGATATCCGGGATGGATTTCAAAAAGAAAAAAGATTTTATTAATTACCAAAATTAATACAACACCAACTTACAACAACACCTTGAAGAGCACCACACTCTTCTTCAACACCACCTTTGAGATTACCACAATCTCTTCTTGAAGATTACCACAATCTCCAACGGCACCTTGTGAAGATTACCACAATCTTCAACCTTGAAGAATACCAAATTCTTCAACACCTCAACAAGAAGATTACCGCAATCTTCTTACACCTAACACCTAGACCACCCAAGCGTGTTCTTACCACAAGAACACTCACAAGGATATCTTGTGTTGAATGATGACCCAAAAATTCAAGATTACAACTCGATAATGAATTATACAATTGAGTGCAAGTGTAATCAAGAATAGCCTAGACCTCAAAGATGTGAAAGTGATAAGTTAGGCAAATTACAACAAGAATAATGACAATATAAGACCAAGTGTTTGCTTGAGTATTTCTTGTTGTGTTGTATTATTCTCTCTTATTGTGTTGCTTCAATTCTTACTCTATTTATAGAAGATGTCTTGTACATGATAGACTCCTCTTGGGGACATGAATTCTGTAAAAAATTGCAAGACAATTGAAGAAAAGAGCTGTTAGAAATCCATCCCACAATTTAGGGAAAAAGCTCACGCCGACAACGGTTAGAATTTTCTTTCATCAAACTTGAGGCGGCCAACAAGACTAATAAGATTGAAAAAGAACACAAGAAAATTCAACAGGGTGACCGATCTGAGGAGGGTCGACCGATCAGCCGCCTAGGTGCGACCGGTCGCCCACCACGGTGACCGGTCACCCTGACCAGTTTTGTGAGTTCTGAAGTTTCTGTTTCACGAAACTTGTTCCCAGGTACCGGTCGCCTCTTTGGTCGACCGGTCGACCTCCTAAATCAAATGTTGTCCGATTTTTGTCGAAAATAAACCTCAAGAAATACTCCGAAAAATTCGTAAAAATATTTTAAACCGATCGGGAGTATTTAGGACAACATTAGAAATATAGTTTTGATGAAATAACATGTTAACACAAAAAGTGTTGTCCGATATAAATTCCAATAAATACTCAAAAAATAGTAAAAACATTTTAGATCAATTGGGAGTATTAGGACAACATTTAGAAACATAGTTTTGATGTAAAAACCAATTGATACAAAATCATTAAATGTGTTGTCCAATTTGTCAAAAAATAAAACTTGAAGAATTACTCCAAAAAAAATATTAAAACCATTTTAAATCATTTAGGAGTTTTTGGACAACCTTTAAAAACATTGTTTTGGTATAAAAACAAAATCATCAAAATCATGATAAAACCATTTATCAAACAATCTCCCCCTTTTTGATGATTACAAACCAAAATAATTTTAACGAGGTCGATTTTGAAAACAAAACACTTTTACCGGTTAAAAAGATCTATTCGTTGTGAGCGACAACATTCCACGCAATATAAACACAAGGATGGGAGTAGAGATATTCAAACATATATAGCAAAAGCTCCCCCTATCAATATGCACAACAAGAGTAATGTAAAAGCAACTTCAACATACGCTAAAATCTTTGCTTTTCGATATTGAGCTTAAGTATCAAAAACTTAAAAGCTCCCCCTGTCAGAGAGACATCATTAGAACCGTATATAAGTCCATACTACAACCAATGGACCATGATTCATACATAACCATAATGCACTAAGTGGACTAAATATGATCCACAACTTATGGCTTTATGAAGCCATAGCTTATAGCTTCTTTTCGTTAAGCTTATCTTAGCTTCTTTGAGCTAAAGAGTTTGTAACATGTTTCTCCCCCTTTGGAATCATCAAAAAAAAAAAATGTTAGCACGATAAAAACATCATATAATCATGTCAAAGTGCGCAACTAAACCGATGTATCGAGCTATTTGAACAATGAAGCTTATAGGCCAAATGGGAGGGAAAAGTCGATCATACGACTTGTAGAAGCTTATGAAAACTCATTTGATTTGCAAAAATATGATCTCTATAAATATATGAGACTTTTGAAATCGAGAGAATCATGTAGGTGATGAATTTTTCATTGAAACATTTTATCGAACACTTGGCGGGCGTCAAAATTAGAAAATGATATATATAGCCCTTGTAAATGTAATCAAGTCAAGTTTTTCATCACCAAGTGCAATTTAACAAATATCATTTATCAACAATCAATAAACTCATCACAAAAATATATGAATTTCATCAAGAAAAATACATATAAGTCACAAACTCAAGGGTTCAACCCAATTGAGCTAAAGAGAGTGAAATTCTTACCATTCAATCGGTAAATAAGAGTATTAATGATGATAACCGAGCTAGGTAGTCCCCAAAATATATAATTCATGCATCAAAACTCATTTGAAGTGAATTGTGTGTGAAATTTGCAAAGGGGACGAAAAATGAACCAAAAAGCCAAAAATGCTAAGTCTGGAAAACAGAACCATTTTTAACCAAAAAATTCCCTTAGGGCGACCGGTCATGGGCAAGGGCGACCGGTCGACGGCATGGGCGACCGGTCGGCCTTGCCCCAGTCAGCCCACTGTTTGAGTTCTGTCTTAAAATTCGAAGTATGATCCAAAAATTCGATTTTTCGCCCCTAAGTTTTAAAAACGTGCAAGATGCAAACGTAGACCTCATTCAATATACATTATGTCATGATCAAGCTCGAAATGAGGTAAAATACTCGGCGGTGAGCGATTAAAAAGTCCGCGAGTTATCCTTGAGACGGAATTAAACACATCTTAAGTTTTGTTTAACATGCAATCCCTTAGAAAGAAAAATGTCGAATCTCAATATGTTTAGTTCGATTATGACGAACTATATTTTGAACATGAAAAACCGTATAATAAATACCGGACTTGTTATCCCGAAAACTAAAAACGTTTTAAAAACTATGGATATACAAGTCATAAGAAGAAGCGCCTCTCAAATATTTGAAAATTTCTTTTAACGGCACTTTAATGAGATTCGTAGGGATAGTTTTTGAGGTCGAGCAAATAGACATAAGGCATATGGAATGTCGAGTCTATAGGAATAATACAAGAAAACATACCTCAAGTTTGTTTGTCGGCCGATTATGCCTTTCTCAACCTTTGTCAATCTTTAGCCATATAGGTTGAGATGGTTTTTCTTTCTTCAATGCTTAACTTCTTCAAGAGTTCTTTTGAAATATAACCATCTTCTTGGCATTGAATAATTTGTAGTCCAAGCAAGAAATTGAGCTCCCCCATCATGCTCATCTCAAGCTCACCTAGTATCAACTTAGAAAAACATATCTTGCACAAATATTTATTAGTAGCACCAAAATATTCTCATAAATATGCACAAGTAAATAATCTTGCCCTTTAAAAAATTAGTATCAACTTTACCTCTTGTAAAATCATTTAGCAAAAATAGCTAAGTCTATCATACCATACATGGGGTACTTGTTTTAAACCATACAAGGCCTTTTTAAAAATCATTTGGCCTAGAAAAGTTTTAAACCCCTGAGGTTGTTTTACATAGACTTCTTCTTGAATAAAACCATTGAGAAAATTGGATTTAACATCCATTTGGTAAAGCTTGAAATTTTCTTAACACAAGAATGAGCAAGTAAAATGCAAATAACTACTAAATGTGCTATGAGTGCAAATGTTACATCAAAGTTAATTACCTTCTTCTTGAACATACCTTCGAGCTACTAACCTCGCCTTAGTTCTACCAATGTTGCCTTGGTCATCGAGTTTGTTCCGGAATACCTTTTTGTCTTCTTCATCACAATCATCATAGGGCATCCAATTGATCTAAGGTGTTCATAATAGAACATTTACATCCAAATATTTTGAGGTAACTAATATTTGGAGTACTTCATTTCTCATCTATACAACTTAACAAACTCATTTCCGGCATCGCTTATATAAGCAAGAAAAATTAGCCCAAGTGTAAAAACATGCCTCAATCATCAATCACAAAAATATCTTGCGTAAGAGCATAGTAGAAATAGACACTATATATGTAGACCATGAAGCAAGAAACACATACTATGCATTTAGAAGATCATCAAGAGTCTAATAAATCATGCAAGTTCAAATAAGCTTAAGAAAGCTACAAAAGGTCTCTTTTGAAATTTGAGAATCCGGTAGCATATAGTTGAGACCTCTTTTAAAAGAAGTATTTGAACAAGAGTTGACAAAGCAAATATGTGCAATCAAATATCGAATAGTGCCTTTCAAAGAATCTAAAAATCCTCTTAATGGCACTTGTATGAAATACTATGAAAAACAAGCACATAGGCATATGACAATACATATATCGAGTCTATAAGAGTAAAAATAACACAAGTAAACGTACCTCGATAATTAATGCCTTTCTTGACAAATAATGACGTAAATGGCCATTTGTGAAAATATGTAAATCCTACACAATTCTTAAAACAAATCTAGCACAAATTATAATGATAAAAGTGTAGGCTAAGAGATATCACAAGTAAGCTCATGCCATAAAAATCCATAAGAGATGATAACACACTTTAGTCTACAAAAATGCACAAGAGTTTTAAAAACATCATATAAGGTCTTCTTTTTCAAAACTATTTTAAAAGCACCAATATATATTGAAGACCTTAATTAAAAAATAATCAATACTTGAAAACTCATGTTGCAATAAAGACACAAATAAAAACATGCATAACAAAATAAAATGCATATGGGGAGATACGGGTTACCAATTACGCCATTTCCATGGGTTGTGTCGTTCCCATTGTTGATGATATCTTCCCCTTGAGAAGTCACTTTGTTGATGATGACTTCTTTGATTACTCCATTTCCAAGGTTTGTTGCCTTCCCATTGTTGATAGTCTCTTCTTCTTTGAAAATCATCTTGTTGATGATGTCTTTGCCATTTCCAAGGATTGTGTTCTTCCCAATTTTGATTATATCCTCTTCTTGGAAATTGGCTTTGTCGAAAATAGTTTCTCCTTCTTTGATCAAATGAAATGGTCATTTGATGCCTTCTTGGCGGTATGAATTTTCTTCGATCATTATTTCGTCGGGTACCTAATATGATATTATTTTGTGGTACCCTCAAGTGTTTGGGTCCTTTAGGATTAGTTTTGAGACTTTTAGGTCTCCAATAATGATTAGAGCTATTTCTAGCCCGACAAGTATTAGCCGTATGACCCTTTTTATCGCAATAGAAGCATGTAATAATTCTAGGAGCATAATGACCAACGTGCTTAGAGACTTGATTCTTTTTCATGTGATTGACACACTTAGGCTTATGATCAAGTTCTAGTTTCGAATTATCACAACAATCAACAATATCGGTCATTCTATTGGTACTCAAGTTGGATTTTAATAAATCATTTTTCATGCAATTCAAATCTTCAACAAGAGTGCTATTTTCTTTCTCAAGGTTTCTCACCTTATCAAGTGTGGTGGTGTGAGCACATGATAGTGATTCATAGGAAGTAAATAAACTATCCTTATCATTCTTCAAAACAATGAATTCCTTTTTCAAATTTTTGTATTTAACAAGTAAGCCTTGGAATTCATTTTGTAGTTCATCAAAATCATTTTGCAAATCACTATAATCATTTTGAATGACAATATCATAGGAAGTAGAGGGTTTAAGACATACCTCGTTTTCTTCTTCAATGCCCATAAAACAATATTCAACTTCTTCATAGTTGGAAGTAGTAAGAGGCTTGTTCCTTAGATTTGAACTTGTATCCCTTTGAGAAGTAGATGCTTTTGTTTGACTCCTTTCATTTGCAAATACTCCATAGATGGCTTCTAATTTTTGCCATACTTCATGTGTCGATCGAATTCCTACAATATGTTCATATTCCAAATTCGTAAATGAACAATACAAAATATTGAGAGCTTTACCGTTTAAGGAGATGATTTTCTTCTCTTCATCATTGAGCTCTTTGAAGCCTTTGGAGGTGTGTGGTGTATCTTTCATCGGAATGGATTCTCCATTTATGACGGTGTTCCAAATGTCGAACCCGCAACCTTGTAAATAGTATTCCATTCTTTCTTTCCAAAAAATAAAATTTTTGGAATCAAATAGTGGTGGCTTGGTAGTGGAGGTGCCGGTAAGATGAGCTTCGTTAGTAGCCGACGATCGATTCTCTTCACTCGCGATGTGAAACGAGCTTGCCAAAGAGTTTGGCTTTGATACCACTTGTAAGTCCAAGCGCTCACGATAATCTAGAGGGGGTGAATAGATTATCTCCATCTTTTCGATTTCGCCCTCTTTTTCGAACAAAACAAGCCAAGACAATAATAAGGTGCGGAATGTAAACAACACACGTCGATTTATAGAGGTTCAACCCACCTAGGGCCTAATCCTCTACCACCCCAGTATATCCGGGATGGATTTCAAAAAGAAAAAAGATTTTATTAATTACCAAAATTAATACAACACCAACTTACAACAACACCTTGAAGAGCACCACACTCTTCTTCAACACCACCTTTGAGATTACCACAATCTCTTCTTGAAGATTACCACAATCTCCAACGACACCTTGTGAATATTACCACAATCTTCAACCTTGAAGAATACCAAATTCTTCAACACCTCAACAAGAAGATTACCGCAATCTTCTTACACCTAACACCTAGATCACCCAAGTGTGTTCTTACCACAAGAACACTCACAAGGATATCTTGTGTTGAATGATGACCCAAAAATTCAAGATTACAACTCGATAATGAATTATACAATTGAGTGCAAGTGTAATCAAGAATAGCCTAGACCTCAAAGATGTGAAAGTGATAAGCTAGGCAAATTACAACAAGAATAATGACAATATAAGACCAAGTGTTTGCTTGAGTATTTCTTGTTGTGTTGTATTATTCTCTCTTATTGTGTTGCTTCAATTCTTCCTCTATTTATAGAAGATGTCTTGTACACGATAGGCTCCTCTTGGGGACATGAATTCTCGTAAAAAAATTGCAAGACAATTGAAGAAAAGAGTCATTAGAAATCCATCCCACAATTTAGGGAAAAACCGTCATTGCACAACGGTTAGAATTTTCTTTGTCAAAACTTGAGGGCTGTAGGTCCCAAGGGGTGTAAGTGTAAGGTTTAGAAGGGGTTGAATAAACCTTACCAAATTTTCGATTTAGTCCTTTTAAATCTGAGTTAATTCTACACACCTGTGTCCTTGATGGACAATCGAATTAGTCACTCAAGAGAGTTAATCTCTCAACAGACTCAATTTGCCGTTGATGGAGTAACTCAGTTGTTGGCTACAATTTAACTCACCTGTGGTTTTATTTTCAGGAAGACTTAACACCCTTAAGTTTGATTAAGCAAGATATTAGAGCTTGATTTAGTACTTGTAAATTATCAAATGGATAGCAAATTTATCGTGGATATAAGCGACTAAAAGTGCAGAATTTAAATGCTTTGAAATGTAAATGACACAAAGAAAGTTTTTATAGAGGTTCAAGATGGGGTAATTCTTCTACTCCTCTCTTCTCCAACTCCCGGAGGAATCCACTAAGTAATGATCGGTTTACAAAGTGGTAACAGTCCGGATACAAGTCTTGATCACAACAAATGACTTGATCCTTTGGGACTCGATCGAGACGCCTTGATCACTCGGTGGCTTCTCGACGACTCGGCTTCTTCATAGAGGCAAAATTGCTTTGCTACTACAAATTGACTCACTTGCTCAAGCTCTTTGGATTTGATCACTAAGCCCTCCAAATGCTTAAGACTTAGTTCAACCTTGAACTTTTCTACAATCCTTCCCCGAAAGTAGACCCCTTGTTTTCAAAGGTTTCCTCTTCAACTGGTTGAAGTTCTCTTTCCTTCACGGGTAAGTGTTGGATTGATGTACTTGAAATGTAGGCTTGAGGATTGAGATTGTTTCAGTTTTTTTTTTTTCTAACGTGTTTGTCTATCTCACGTATGTGTCATTCATGCATCCTTCTCTCTCAAACAAACTCCTCGGCCTTTTATAGTGAACTTTCAAAAATTTGCCCGTTGAAGAGATAGCTTATTTTTGAAAGTCACTTTGCGATCGTTGGCTTGCGCTTGGAATTGCTTTGTTTCCTCGTATGAATTGTTGTTTCACCTTTTCGAGTTCGACACGGTGTAGTGCTTCCCATTGGTTCATTCCTTTTGCACGCTTCGGGGATCGAGCACTCCAAGAAAGGTGGTATGGAGATATTACTTGTTTAAGTAAATCTCTTGATTTAAGTGCAACGGTTCTTTTTACGATTATCTCGACTTGACCGCATTTCCTTGCTTTCCCCAGGTGACTTAGAGTCGCTTCCAATCATCGGATGACTCTTCATCTCACTTCAACTTGAGACTTGGCTTTTCTTGAGTTGACTTGACCGATGCTCCACTCACCGCATCTCACCGCTTCTTCAAGAGTTCCCGTCTACTCTTTCTTTTGCCATACTCAAATTGTCTCACACAGAGTCTTCCTTCCAGTCTTGATTGTCTTCTTGCATGTTAGGGCGTAGTCTTCTTGACTCGACTTGGCCACTCTATTCATTACAATGCATTTTACAACAAGAATTGGGGTGCCAACTTTCTATTCTAAGTTTTACATGGCATTCATCAAAATCTAAACAATAAAATTCCTAACAATTTCCCCCTTTTTGATGATGCCAAAACTTAAACCATACAAAGATGCAAATAACAAAGATACATACAAATAGTGTATTGACATAGAATGTATCTTTTGAATCAATCTTTTTTATTGATCATATCATTCTTGTACTTAACACAATCATTTTTTACAAAGTGTATCGAGTATATAATTGTCTTCACAAAAAAATTTATATCTTTATTACGTAAGACTTACATTGTATGTATTTACATAATAAAATACACGAAGGGTTGAAAACAACACTTCATCTCCTTCTTTGTCTCCTTCTTTCATCTTGTTCAAAGATCTTCTTCTCTTCTTCTCTTCTTCTTCTCGTCACCGCCTTTCTTTTTCTTCTCATATGCTTTCCTGCGGGCTTCATCTTTTCTTAGTCTTTCCTGTCTCTCCCGCCATAGCCGAGTTTGTCTCTTGTTTTCTTCTTCTAATCTCTTTGCATACTCGGCGTTAGACTTAGCCACTTTTAAATTTGCCACCGGTCAAGCCCCGCCCATGATCCCTCCTTTCTTTCCCGGATCTACGTATTCAATATTCTTGGGCGGAGGCCTGGGTCCAAGCTTCTTCCTCCACTATCGCTTCTTCCTCTACCTCTGGCGTATCTCGTATTGGGGCCTTCTTCTTTCCAAATGAGTGACCGGCGGAGTGACCACAGTGAGCGGATCGGAAGTCTCATTTGTCGGCTTCTTCACATAAGGCGAGACCACTTTTCCCAAGATAAGTCCCAAGCTTGAGCCATGGACATATTTGCAAAATATCATTCGATTCAAGCGTTTTGAATTCGTCAACTGATCGTGGCTCGTCCCCGACATCCGAAATGGCATACGTGTCTCTGTCAACCGGAATGCCTCCATGTTCTTTCAAGATATTCATCACCCTGGCATCCATTCTTCCTTCCACTTCCTTCATCCCCGCTTCAATTGCTTTTCTCTTCTCGGCCATAGATACAAAGTCTGAGTCTCTTGGAGTGGCAGAGTCACGGGGAGTTTGCCGCTTATAATGTCACCAGAGGACCTGTTGGGGGTTTGTGCAATCATCAATGTTACATCTGCGCCGATCCTTCCCCCTCAACAAGTTTTCCTTTCTTCTCGTTTCAAGACTTCCTCACCGATTTTCCTTCTCACCGCTCTCCTTTCTTTTCAAATGATTTTGTGCTTTAAGGTATTCCTCTTCCCCCTTTTTGGCATCATCAAAGGATAGAGGAACCCCGAGGGAACATGTCTTTGGCAAGCATGAAGTCGAGTCTTCGATGGTGGAATTCTGCTTCAAGTCTGTGCGTTGTATGCGGCTCGGAATTGAACAGTAGCGTTGGATTCTCACAAATCGCTTCATCTCGGCCATGAGAAGGCTGAATTTTCTTGTCATGTGTTCTTCCAAACGCTGTATATCATTTGCATTACGCTCACGCAGCACTTGATCTCGGCAAAGTGTGAGCTTCATGCATATGCTCAATGTGTTCCTCGACTTCGTTTTCGCATCAACATTTTCACTCTACACACCAGACTTGTTGAACAAGGTTACGAGTATCTCACCTGTTCCACACGCATTGATTCTTCTTTGCCACCATTCCCTTATCCTGACCGTGATGCCTCTCAAGTCGGTATAAGGTTGGCATCTCTGTTGTCCAGCGCATGTCCAAAGAGGCTCGATGCCTCTCCATCCGTTCAACCTCAAGAAAGAGTGCCTTTGAACACTTCTCGAACTTGATTGATTCTTTTGTTGCGGTGATGGCCATACAAATGTCGAAAATCAAAATCGGGCCGGAACAATGGTGCCCGAGTGAAAAAGGAGGTGGTCCGTGATAGCGTGCTTGCTCATTTTCGACTCTTCGTGGAGTTCTCGTATCTCCGGTGAGAAAGGGAAAGATTCTACAAAAGATTCATCACCGCCGATCGGGATCTGTTCGATGATGAGCGGTGCGCGTGAAGTTCTTTTGGGAATCGATCCAAACTGTAGCTTGAGGAGCCGGCAGTGGTTTCTGGTTCAAATGGGTTTGGTTGTGAAATAGACCCGGCTTGCTGAGCCTCAATGTCTTAACACCGTTGGTCTCAAATGATTTTTCCTTTTCAGACTTGTCCTCGGCCTTATCAAAGAAATCATCGGACGATGATGAGATTTCTAGTGGTGGCTCATCATCAAAGTTAAAAGTTTGACGAGTAGTCTTGGGATCGACTTGCTCGTGCCTAGAACATCCGCAGCTGAGTCGTTTGGATTTGTCATGGGGTTGACTCGACTTCTTCGCCTTCCGATCCCGAAAAAGTGACATCGGGGGTTGTCCCCGGGAATCATGAAGTGCGCTGATCTCCTTCTCGAGATGGGTCGATGATTGCGGAGGGATGTTCTCTCTTGACCTCTTTTTTACCCCTAAGTCTCAACCTCCCGTGGGCCTTCATTTCCTCTAGCAGTCTCTCTGCTGCGAGGCCTTGATCCTCCCTTTCGACAGTGTCACTGTCTTAGGGTCTTCTACAAATGGCATCCATTGAGTCTCAACCCCATGGATTGCACTTTCATCGCCAGTGTTAACTCCCGTGGTACATTCCTTCCTCAGTGCCTCGATCGCATCGCGCGTCATTAGCCTTCGTAGCGGTTGGCACCTCACCGAGACAGTCTCAATCGCTCGAGCTTCGTTGATGGCAACTTGCTGTTTCTTCTTGTGATTGTAATTTCTCTTCTTCGCCTCCTTGCTTCTTTGTGGAGTCATCTGCGGCATCCTCCGACCTTCTGCAGGTGGAGGGAGTTTCCCCTCGGCGCACCACCGAGTGACTTGGAGTGGGTTCACTCGTCTCCAGGACTCCCGGCTGTTGCAATTGATGGTTCAGTTGGGGTAGGTGGTAGCACACCTTCAATAGGGGTTGGCTCGATGGGTCCCCACTAGCCCGGTTCATCGCCATTTCCTTATCGCCTTCTTCCGAGTGAGTCAGGAAGTGGTAGCGAAGAAGAACATCAGTGGTATTTGAACCACTCCCATAGGATCGATTTCGGTGTGTTCGAGGACTCTCCTGTCCCTCCATTAGTCTTTGCTCGTGAAGAATTCTTGATTCGTGCAATGCTTGCTGCATTTGCAACTCTTCTCAGCGTGACGATTCTCCTCGGTTCCTCGTCACTTTCGGAGAAGACATCAAGGAGAGGATGTGTGTGTTCTGTGGTGCCGAGATAGGACGGATGCTTGCCTTCTCACGTGCTTGACTTCTTGACTTGCTTTGCTCTCTCCCCTGTCCTTGTAGATTTGCGGGATGTCTAGCGTTATCTTCATCAAGTCTTTGGAGCACGATAGTTAGTCCAAGGAAATTTAGCGATTCTTCTTCTATGAACTCGAGGCCGTTGGAACTATTCCTTGACTTGCTCAACTTCCATTTTCTCCACTCACGCAGACGATTTTGGATGTCCGGGTAAGGTGGAGATAGGATCATTACATCACTATCTCGCTTGGGCTGGTTCTTCTTGTGTTTCACTTGTGTGAGCTACAAACAGGTGTCTTGGTTGCCTCTGTGATCGCTTTTTCAAAGAGACTTGGTTGTTTCATCAACTACATCCGAGACTCTACTTCTCGAGTCTCCGGTATTTGTGCTAGCCGAGTAACCCGGCTCACCCGGTTTCTCTGTTCGGACCGCTTGACGAGTCTTCTTCTCTCCGGTTTGTACCGGGGAATTTATGGTTCGGGCGGTGTCCTCTCGAGTCTTGGCGCGGGGCAGGTCTTGGTGTTTGTTTACGAGGAGCCGGCCGTCTTGGCTTGTCGGTTCTCCTCCTTTTGACGATCGGAGAAGGCATTTGTGAGTCCTTCTCGACCGCTAGCTGCGGCGGGTGACACGGCCGGGCTGGGCGGTGACTTCTGCTGCAGGGCGGAGCATGTTTGGTTTTCTTTGCTGCAGGGGCAGCGTGATCTTCTTAGCTTTTGCGGCGACTTTCTTCTTTGGAGAGAGAAAGCAAATTGATCTTGGTCACCGATTCCCCTCACCGTGTCGCCTCTCTTGGCATAAGCTCGCTTCCGAGCACCAGAGAGGTTAGCTCAACATCCTCTTGTTAACATGGAAGGCCTTCCCATGTCTAAGAGGGACTCCTTTCACCTCCAATAGCCGCCAATCACTGTGGCCATATCCCAGGGATCCTCCAAATGTGCCATCTTCTTTGAAGGACTTGTTCCCACGTTTTGGCAGAGTCTCTGTAGATAAACTCAGCCCAGTTTATCTTCTTTTCTTCGATGATTGCAGCCATCACAACCACTTTGCCTTTGATAGTTGGTCAAAGCCGCCAAATTTGATGTCGATACATTTGGCAACTATGTCCAACAATTTGTGATAATCCTCCTTCAGCAGTCTCTTGTTTGCTGTGTATATGATTTTATCGGCAAGGTCGGACTTGGCTATTTCTTTCCATGCGTCAGTCAAGTTTACATCGCTTCCTTAATTTCGATTGCTCCTTCGCAGGTAGTGAGCAATATTGATGAAATCCTTGGCGTGATAGTCGGTGATTCCCCGTGAACATGATGACTTGATTCCTTCGTCGTGAATCTCGGCATTCACGTGAATTGTGCGACCTCCTCCACATAGGTCATAGGATATTCCAGCGTTAGAAACGGTTTTAGTCCGGCGTTTCCAACTTTTCAGCGATTTTCTTCACCAGGGTGTCGTCGGACCTCGCTTTCACCATTCCGAAAATCCACCGTCGAACCGGTGTGGATTTGCTTTCCTAGCTTGGTAAAGTCATAAGTTGGTGCCATTTCTCGGGATTATATCAAGAAAAATCTCGAAAATTGATTTGAATGTTGATAGGGTTTCGAGAGTAGTTTGCCTTTGCTTTTGAGAAAAGAGATGAACAGCTTTTAGAAGTGTGAGAGAGAAAGCGGACGAAAATGGTTTAAATATGGTTTATGAAAGGGCGTGCCAGGCGGTTTTTGAATTGTGATCGAAATCAATGGCTTGGATTTCGCACGCCTATTGAGCATTTCACGTCTCGTATTTAATGCGGCGATTTATATCCAATCATAAGCTTAGTGTGCGACTTTATGTCCGTACATCATCATTATCTTTGACTTGTTCCTTAAAACATTCCCGCTAAGTCAAAAACATTTGCGTTTTGTCACTTTGCTCATAAGTTATTCAGAACATCTCTTAGCCGATTTAGCTCTACTCCTCGCGAGTTCTCTTAGTGACTCAAATTATCACCGACTTGGTGTAGTTGTCTTTCCGATCTGGTGGTTTCTTGGTGATTTTTGTTTTCACTCTTTTTCACTTCTTTTCTCTTTCTAATTCTCTTCTTTGATTCGTAAGTGTCATTTCGCTCAATTAACCCCAACTCATGCTTGAGTTCTTCAAATCTTGACTCACATAATGGTTTTGTGAAGATGTCGACTAGTTGTTTATCGGTTGAGATATATTCCAAGATAATGTCCTTCTTTTCAACATGATCTCTTATGAAATGATATCGACATCAATATGTTTTGTTCTTGAGTGCAACACAGGATTTTGAGTGATTGCAATGGCACTTGTGTTATCACACATGATTGGAATTTCTTTTTCTTCAATTTCATAGTCTCTCGGTATTTGTCTCATCCATAGGACTTGGGCACAACAATTTGCCCAGCCTATGTATTCTCGCCTCATAGAGGTGGCTATTGAGTTTTGCTTCTTGCTAAACCAGAAATTAGTCTGTTCCTAGCATTTGACAGTGCACTGAAGTGCTCTTCTGTCCACTCGCATCCAGCGAGTAGTCAGTCCGAATAGCCAATTAGTCTGAATCCACCTTCCTTTGGATACCATAGGCCTACTTCTTGGCTTCCTTTCAAGTATCTCGGTATTCTTTTAGGCTTCTTGTCATATGGCTCTCTTTTGGAGCAGATTGAAATCTTGCACATACACCTACAAAGAAAGGTGATGTCCTGCACCTTCTTTGTGAGATGAAGCGGTGATCCAATAAGTGCTCAGTATCTTGTTTGATCTACTGTGCTTGCCATCTGCATCCATGTCCATTTTGATGATGTGTTCATTGGTATTTTTACTGTAAGACTTCTCTTCCATACCAAACTTCTTCATTAAATCCTGTATATTTTGTTTGACTTATGAAGGTTCCATCCTTCACTTGTTTCACTTGAAGTCCAAGGAAAATGTCGACTCTCCCATCATGCTCATTTCAAATTTACTTTGCATGAGGTTTGAAAATTTTTCACATAGCTCTTGGTTAGAGGATCCAAAAATGATGTCATCCACATATATTTGAACAAGCGTTATACTCTTCTTGTCTTGAATTAAAAAAGTGTTCTATCTTCTTTTCCTTTTGTGAATCCATTTTCGTTAGGAATTGTGACAGGGTATCATACCATGCTCGGGTGCTGTTTCAATCCATACAAGGCTTTCTTGAGTTTGTATACCTTGTCTCCAAGAGTCTTCTCGCTCAAATCCTGGAGGTTGTTCAACATACACTTCTTCTTCCAATAAACCATTTAGGAATGCACTTTTTACATCCATCGATATACAATGAAATTCTTGTGAGTCGCATAGGCAAGAAACATCCTTATAGCTTCCAATCTTGCTACGGGGCAAATGTTTCATCAAAATCTATCCCTTCTTCTTGGCAAGATCCTTTGGCTACCAATCTTGCTTTGTTTCTTACCACAAATCCTTCCTCGTTCATTTTATTTCGAATACCCATTTGGTTCCAATAACATTTTGATGTATGGGTCTTTGCACTAATTCCCATACTTTATTTCTTTCAAACTGATTCACTCTTCTTGCATAGCTTGAATCCAATGTGTGTCATCCAATGCTTGTGACACATCTTTTGGCTCTATTTGCGAAATGAAGCATGTGAACATAGCTTCTTGTTGAGTTACGGATCTTGTTTTGACACCTTCTCTCATATCTCCAATGACAAGTTAAGTGGATGGTCTCTCGGCCATCTTACATCGAGTTGGAGTAAGTTAGCTGGATTCATCGACTTGTAGTTGTGTTGGTGTGGTCACTCTCTCGTTAACACTTAGCCGCAAATTTTCCAAATTTTTGAGATTCACTATCTCATCTTCATCTGAATTGATAATCCCACTTGACTTGACATAGGGACTCTTACGTATGGTTGGATGATTCAACTTATCGGTGACTCTTCAATGTCTTCTCCATTTACATTTGGCTCATCGAATCTTGCATGTATGGATTCCTCTGTAATCATAGTTCTTTTGTTGAGTATTCTGTAGGCTTTGCTTTGAGTATCCTAAGAAGATACCCTCATCGGCTTTTAGCATCAAAAGCCTTTAGGTTGTCTTTGCCATTGTTGTGAATGAAGCATTTACATCCAAATATTCGAAATATGCAACATTTGGTTTTCTTCCATCCAGATCTCATAGGAGTCTTTGTCACCGCCTTGTCTTATCATCATCATCTGTTTTGGGTGTAGCAAGTCGTGTTGATTGCTTGACCAAAATCTTTTTGTAACCCCGCTTGACTAACATGGTCCTTGTCTTTTCTTTTTGAGGGTTACTTCCTTCTTTCTCGCAACTCCATTCTCATTTGTGGAGTCCTTGTCTGCGATAGTTCATGACCAATACCATTCTCAATACAAGATCTTGAGTTATTATTCCATTGACAAACTCGGTTCCTCTATCCTCGATCTTATTTTGATAATGGTTTGACTCTTCTCATTTTGAATCCTCTTCATCACCGTGGTAGTTTTTGTAGAGTTTCTTTCTTCTTGCACATGAATATTGTCCATGTATATCTTGAGTAATCATCTACTACTACCAAGGTGTATTTCTTTCCACTTATCTTTGTTTGGTTCCATTTGGGCCAAATAGATCCATATGAAGCGATGCAATATTCTTGTTGAGGATGGGCATGTCTTTTCTTTGAATGACGACTTGATTTGTTTTCCTTCGACATGCGTCACATATACTCTCATTCTTGTATATCGAGTCCGGAAGTCCTTCTACAAGATGGCTTCTTGCCTTGTTAATTGTTTTGAAATTCGGGTGACTCGGCTTTTTGTGCCACACCAACTTGATTCAAATTGTGCTCTTTGCTAGTAGACAGTCTTTGGGTGTTGCGGTTGACCAATCCACTACATACATATTCTTCTCTCTACTTCCTTGCAAAGACAACTTCATTTGATTCATTATCCTTGATTTGGCATACATCCATGTTGAATCCAACATTGTAGCCCTTGTCACAGTGATCGATACTCGATAAGTTGAAGTTGAGTCCTTCAACAAATGCAACATCTGTGATTTCTAATCCATTCCTTTTGATGGATCCAATGCCTCTTATTTCACCAGGAGCTTCATTTCCTCCAAATATGACTTTGGCTCCTTTGACTTCCTTGAATTTTGACAGATTTCTCTTATTTCTGTCATATGTCCGGAATGCACCCTTTGTCCATGTACCAGGTTCCTTGGCACTCACTGTTCCTTGATCCTGCAATCAAGGAAATTAAATTTTAGGTACCCATACTTGTGCGGGTCCCGAGGGGTTAGAATTGTAAGATGATCCAACCAACCTATAGCTAGATGATTTGACTCTAAGGGGTTGCCATCTATCGCCATAATCATAATTAATCCTGGCAAATTGCTTGGGGATTCTAGGTTCATACAAAATTGTCTCTTTTGTCCGTATGCCTCATATGTGTTTTAGCAATTGCCTTCCTTGGGTAATTGTGGTGTTTTTGAGTGTAGTGCCTAGGTACATATGTGTCTTGATGAAAGCTCTTGTGCTTTTGGAATGGCCTTTCTTGAGTTCTAGGCCTTTGCCATCCGGGCTTATATTCCATAAGTCTATCTTTGATAGTTCACATTGTTCCAATCAGCTTGGCTTGGATATTTTCTACCATTCCCATCATATGTATTTCTTTTATGGATTTTCTCTGTAATTTTTGGTAGCTCTGTTTCTTCTTTCTGAGTATTTTACGTTTGGAGTTTGCTTTGAGGACTTGGTGAATTTCTTCTCACCGTCCTTCCAAAGACACTCAACTAGTTGTTTTCCTTTTCCTTTGTAACCAAGGCCGTTTGCTTAGTATTGTGCTTTGGAGTGAAAGTGTGTGCAATATTTAGAGTTTTGGATTTTTCGGACTCTTCATGACTTGAAGATCCTTTTTCCAAAATTACTCTTGAGGTTTGACATGGCACAAAGGAATTAAATCCTAAGCTTTGTCTTGTCTCCACATTCTCTTTGACTCATAATAAGATCATCCAATGATTTAGATGCCTTAGTGAATGAGGCAATAACATTTTTGAGGTCATTCTCCCTCTTTTCTATAGCGACAATTTACTCTACTAATTTAGCATTTTCAACCTTTAAACTTTCATTTTCAACACTATTTGACTTAGAGTACTCGGCTCCTTAGTCGGCTTTGAGTTTTGACCTTTAAGTAGGTTGTTTTCCTCATTCAATAGTGTGTGTGAGGATTTAATGTGCTCAAAATCTTTCATCATTTTGCCTAATGAATCATAAAGATCAGTAGGTGATGAAGTGTGTGTGTCACGATCACTATCACTAGTGTCGAGCTTGTTGAATTAGATTGTACCTCATCTTCTTGATCTTGTTCTTTGGCCATTAAGCGGATCAAGGCTTCTTCTTCGAGTCACTCGAGTAGTCGCCTTCACTTGCTCTCAATCGTCTCTCTTGACTTGGCCGCCTCTCGTGAGTCTCTGCAGCCCATCATTGCCTTTTTCTTTTCTTGTCTTCTTTCTCTCGAAGACCTTTCTTTCTTCTTCATTCCCGTACTTGTTGACTACGAGGATATGAGCGATCAATGGCATAGTGACACGGTTGTCTACAATTCCAACATAGATATTGACCTTTTGATCGGCTCTTTCTACTCTTGAGTTGTTAGCCCTTTGATACTCAACTTGTTGATGATCCATTCTCTTGGTTGGCCTATCATCCCTTGATTTGGAGGGAGAGTGAGTGTCTTCCTCGGAAGATTCACCCTTTCCTCTCTTGTAGTTCTTGTTAAAGAACTTGTTAAACCTTTTGACCATCGTGCTATTTCTTCTTCCGGGTCAATTGCCTCTTTGACCTCGACTCTCTTCCCATCTTTGACAATTAGAGCAAATTGTTTTGGGTGCAAACTGTCTCTTCCTCGGTCTTTTTCTTCTCGGCTCAAACTCATAGGCTTTGAGGTCCGAGAATAGTTCATGGTTGGATGTCTTTGATAGGTCCATGGAATGTCTCGGTGCCATGACCTTCATTTCCCATTCAATTTGAAGACTTTTTAGGATCTTCATACACATTTTCTTACTCGCGTGTATATTCCTTTCCAAGTGTAGACTGACTCATTTGTGATTTACGTAAACCGAGCGTCTAGTTGATCCGATTCTCTCCTGAGATCATTTTGAAATTTTCAAACTTAAATACGACCACGATAATTTGTTTTCTTTGATTTGCTCGAGCCTTCACAAATCAATGTCGGCTTGTCCTGATTTCTTTAGCCGTTTTACATGATTTGACTTTGTTGAACATGGCTTTGTCCAAGGTTTTGTAGAGGATGTCCTTGGCTACATTATCCAGGTTGTATCTTTTTCTCATCATCATTTGTCCACTCGCTTCTTGGTTTTCAACCATGGATCGGTCTAGAGCAACATCTTCTTCTCCCTTCAAATTGCAACTCTACGTACATCCGTGTTCACCTTTAATATTTGTAGAGGCCCATCTTCTATTACTATCCACATCTCATCATGTAATGCTTTGATAGATGAGCACGCATACGAATTTTCCAATCATCAAATTCTTGATAGTGAACATAGGGATGCGTGTCAAATTTGCTTATATGATAATGACTTTTAATAAAAAGAGTTTTGAAAGTTTAAGTACTAAAGCGGACTTTGAAAAGTTTGGAGATCTAGTTCGATAAACTGAGTCACGGAGGGTTCAATGAACCAACCGCTCCGATACCACTTGTAGGTCCCAAGGGGTGTAAGTGTAAGGTTTAGAAGGGGGGTTGAATAAACCTTACCAAATTTTCGATTTAGTCCTTTTAAATCTCTGAGTTAATTCTACACAAATGTGTCCTTGATGGACAATCGAATTAGTCACTCAAGAGAGTTAATCTCTCAGCAGGAACTTCACAGTCATTGATGGAGTAACTCAATTGTTGGCTACAATTTAACTCACCGTGGTTTTATTTTCATTGGAAGACTTAACACCCTTAAGTTTGATTAAGCAAGATATTATAGCTTGATTTAGTACTTGTAAATTATCAAATGGATAGCAAATTTATCGTGATATAAGCGGCTAAAAGTGCGAGAATTTAAATCTTTGAAATGTAAATGACACGATAAAGTTTTTATAGAGGTTCGAAGATGGGGTAATTCTTCTACTCCTCTCTTCTCCAACTCCTGGAGGAATCCACTAAGTAATGATCGGTTTACAAAGTGGTAACAGTCCGATACAAGTCTTGATCACAACAAACGACTTGATCCTTTGGGACTCGATGCTGAGACGCCTGATCACTCGGTGGCTTCTCGACGACTCGGCTTCTTCACAGGCAGCAAAATGCCTTGCTCTACTCTGACTCACTTGCTCAAGCTCTTTGGATTTGATCACTAAGCCCTCCAAATGCTTAAGACTTAGTTCAACCTTGAACTTTTCTACAATCCTTCCCGGAAAGTAGACCCCTTGTTTTCAAGGTTTCCTCTTCAATCAAGTTGAAGTTCTCTTTCCTTCACAGGTAAGAGTTGGATTGATGTACTTGAAATGTAGGCTTGAGGATTGAGATTGTTTCGATTTTTTTTTCTAATGTGTTTGTCTATCTCACGTATGTGTCATTCATGCATCCTTCTCTCTCAAACAAACTCCTCGGCCTTTTATAGTGAACTTTCAAAAATTTGCCCGTTGAAGAGATAGGCTTATTTTTGAAAGTCACTTTGCGATCGTTGGCTTGCGTTCTTGGAATTCTTTGTTTCCTCGTATGAATTGTTGTTTCACCTTTTGAGTTCGACACGGTGTAGTGCTTCCCATTGGTTCATTCCTTTTGCACGCTTCGGGGCCGAGCACTCCAAGAAAGGTGGTATGGAGATATTACTTGTTTAAGTAAATCTCTTGATTTAACAACGGTTCTTTTTACTGATTATCTCGACTTGATTGCATTTCCTTACTTTCCCCAGGTGACTTAGAGTCGACTTCCAATCATTGGATGACTCTTCCATCACTTCAACTTGAGACTTGGCTTTTCTTGAGTTGACTTGATGATGCTCCACTCACCGCATCTCACCTGCTTCTTGATAGAGTTCCGTCTACTCTTCTTTGCCATACTCAATTTGTCTCACAAAGAGAGTCTTCCTTCCATCTTGATTGTCTTCTTGCATGTTAGGGCGTAGGTCTTGGCTTCGGCTTGGCGACTCTATTCATTACAATGCATTTTACAACAAGAATTGGGGTGCCAACTTTCTATTCTAAGTTTTACATGGCATTCATCAAAATCTAAACAATAAAATTCCTAACAAGAGGCGACCGTCACACTAATAAGATTGAAAAAGAACGCAACAAAAATTCAACAGGGTGGCCAGATCTGAGGGGGTCGGCCAGGTCGCCTAGGGTGCGGCCGTGCACCACTGATGACCGGTCACCCCGATTTTGTGAGTTACAAGTTTGTTTCCGCGAAACTTGTTGCCAGGTACCGGTCGCCTCTTTGGTCGACCGGTCGACCTCATAAATCAAATGTTGTCCGATTTTTGTCGAAAATAAACCTCAAGAAATACTCCGAAAAATTCGTAAAAATATTTTAAACCGATCGGGAGTATTTAGGACAACATTAGAAATATAGTTTTGATGAAATAACATGTTAACACAAAAAGTGTTGTCCGATATAAATTCCAATAAATACTCCGAAAAATAGTAAAAATATTTTAGATCAATTGGGAGTATTAGGACAACATTTAGAAACATAGTTTTGATGTAAAAACCAATTGATACAAAATCATTAAATGTGTTGTCCAATTTGTCAAAAAATAAAACTTGAAGAATTACTCCAAAAAAAATATTAAAACCATTTTAAATCATTTAGGAGTTTTTGGACAACCTTTAAAAACATTGTTTGGTATAAAAACAAAATCATCAAAATCATGATAAAACCATTTATCAAACAATTTTTAAATAAAACCAAAACAATAAAACAAAATAATATTCCAATATCATTCTATTTCAAGATTTCTTGTTGGCATATTCACTTGAATGTTTCCAATTTATTTGAAAATAGTAATAATAGCAGAAAAAGCTCTTGACACGTTATCAAAATTAATAGTAAAACCTGCAACCCAAAAAAAATGTTAATAGTAAAACACTTGCACTATAAAGCACAAAACTCTAGACTCGGACAATCAAATACATAGAATATTTCGTAAAAATTGAAGCTATCCACATAATCAGGTATTAGACATATGAAATTAAGAAGATGGGGCAAAATCACTCACCCGACGTCCCAGACACGATGGGCGGACCAAACACCGTGGGAGGCGCAAAGACCGAGGCGGGGGAGTTCGGTGAGGAGTCGTCGCGTGGTGCTCGATCGCCGCGAAGAGAAACCTTCTTTGGTTTTGGACCCGTTCTCAACTTCTCACTTGCCGTTGGTTTCTTTGGTATTACAGAGAGTTCGAGACTTACATAATAGTAATAGATAGATTAGGGTTTTTATAGTTTTTCTAATACGAGTGTTTTGAGTATTTCTAGTTTTTTAATTGTTAGGGCTTTATTTAGCCTTTATTTAAAATTTACTATGATATTTGAATTTTTTAAAAAAAAAAATTGGGGCGGGCTAGCCCGCCCCCCCCAACCCGCGGCCCAAATGGGTTGGGCCCCAACCCCGTTTGGGCCTGCCTCCTGGCGGGCCTCTGAACCATCAACCCAACCCATCCTTTTAGGTTGGCGGGGCGGGCCGGCCCGACAAGCCCAGCCCGTCTTGACAGCTCTACCCCCTCCCCAAAAAAGAGTAAAATAAAATAAATAAAAATTGCTACCAAAAAAGAAAAAGAGAAAAGGAATTTTTTAGAACAGGCACCTTTGAGATCTAGCTACAAATCAACTTTAGTCTTTACCCCAATTCACATGGAAAAGGCAGCTATAAAGTGAAAAAGATGATCTGCCAAACAAGGGCTGTCTAAAGGGATATTTAAGCAAAATTATGGTTTGGGGGGGTCATGATAGTCACTTCGTGTTCCCTTCAAAAGTTGGTTCTACCGATAATCCAATCATATCGATACAAACAATATTGCTAGACCCCTCACCAAATCTCTAACCACTATATTTTTTTAAAATATATATATATATATATATATTTCTTATAATGAACCACAACATTTTTCAGAATATGCTACCTTATTCATTTCATTAGTGACATAGGCACACTTTTTTCTTGACAAGGTGACATAGGTTATAGGTACACTGAACACTTGGTTTATGGGATTCGCATTTAAAAAAAAATAATTTAAAAAAAAATAATTGCTGCAGAAAATGCAAATAACAAATGGTAAACCGAGACTAGATACTGACTTTAAAAATACCTAGGGTTAAATAGCAAACGCCTCCAAAAATAAAACGTTTCCTTTAATTTTCATAAACACTGAGCCAAGTTGGTTGTAGCAGGGGCATGGGCTTTTGACCAAAACCACTGGAATGTCACCAATTTTTTAACTTATATTTCCAACTTGGACTATATGAATAAGTTAACTCATTTTTCATTTCCAGATGTGGGATGTTAAAATTCTACTTGCTTCAAATATGCAAATATATGTCAAGTGTCATCTAAAAGCAATAAATTACAATATCCCCCAAAAAAATTTATGAGACCAAATATACTATAACCATCTAGTCGAGACTCGAGAGGACTTAATTAAGGATTAGAACATGATTGACCATTTATCCGAATAAAATGAGTATCGGAAGATATACCCAAATATTTGGTCAACATAATTCCAACAGAAAAATTGTCATTTCAAGTTTAGCATCTTCCCAATACTTCAACTTATGTACCTACCACTTACCAGCTCATAACGCAGCATAATAAATTTGGCCACTATTTTCTATGAGTAATCACTTGTACGACGGAAGAGTTTTAGATAGTTTAACAGGCATTTAAATGATCGTCATTTTATTTCTTTTATTAGGAAAAAAAAAACAAAAAAACAAACTCAACATCATCAAGTTTTAGTGGTACATGAAATATAGTAATTAGGTTTAAGATGGTGTTTAATTTGACTAAGCTTCTTTAAAAGATCTTATACATAAGCTCATACATCTTATTAGATATTTACATAACTTAGAAAATATTAGTCTCGGTTTGATAGTAATTGTTGATGTGTTTGAATAAAATAAGATAGTTGAGCTTATAAGATATTAATAATGGTATTTTTGTAATTAAATGGTCAAAATCAAAATAGGTTATTTGAATAAGATCTTATTTTGAAAATAAGGTGTTTGGCTAAGCTTATATAAAAGATCTTATAAGATGTTTTTAGAGTTTATAAGATGTTAGATCTTATTTTAAGAATAAGTTGTTGAAGCATTTGGATAAAATAAGATGGTAGTAATGACAATTTTGTAATTAAAATAGTCAAAATTGTAGAAGATTGTTGAAATAAAATCTTTTTTTGAAAAGAAGTTTTGGAATCCCAACATTTTTAACAATAGTTTATAAGCTCGGAGTTTATAAGATTTTTTTTTAAAAAACGTTTATCAAACAATTAAAGATCTTATAAGCCCCCAAACATCTTATAAGATGTTTGAAGAGGTTATAAATTCAACCATTTCTCGATTTATGCGTGTCATCCAAATACCCTTGAGATCCCTCACCTTATAAGCTTATAACATCTTATTTTAGAAGCTTATAAGATCTTTTTTTTTAAGAAAAATTTACCGGACACTTTTAGAGAACTGACAAGCTCTTAAACATGTTATATGATGTTTTATACAATATAAGCTCAACCCAAATACATGGGTGGACTTACATAGGAGTGGGGCCTAGGGGCGTCAATTTATGACACGACACGACACGATACGATAACCCGACACGAACCTAACACGAAATTAGCAGGTACATGTATAATCTTTAACAGGTTCGGGTCAAAATCGGGTCGGACACGGTTAACACGAAAAATAAATAGGTCAGGTCAGGTCGACTCGCGTGTTGACACAATTGACCTATGTAACCCATTTAGTTTTATAGTGAAATATTATTTTAATATTTGCGATGTTTTAGTTAGTCATATGATGATGGAAAAATTATTAAATGTATTTCTTAATATTGTTTTAACATTTGATGTATTTTTTATTTGTAGTTTCAATTTTTTCTCCATTTTTTTTTTTATTTTTTTCACGTCAACTTTAAATTATATTGGTTTTTCGTGTCGTGTCAGATTAATCGTGTCATAAACGGATCATCTTCGTGTCGTGTATCTTGACACATATAATTAAACGAGTCGTGTTTGAGTTCGTGTCAGACCTTTAAAACCTGTGTCAGAACGCGAAACACGACACGATTGACACCCTTAAGGGGGGCCTTCCCCCGTCCCCAAATATTTTATTTTTCATTTTTATATGTCAAATTTTGGGCATAATTCCATTCCCCACCCCCAATCTTTTTTTTAAAAGAAACATTATGTTAATTTAGATTGTAATTATGTATTTTGGGATGATATTGATGAGTATTAACATTGTAATTGATTCAAATACATAATATATTTTGAATTTTATTATTATATGGAATAAATATTTGATCTTCCAACTATTGCCCCCTCCTCCCAAAAAAAATATAATGTCGAATTCTAGTTCCGCCCCAAGACCGAACACCCTTTAAGTGGATTCTAGTATGGTGTTAATATAGATATAGAATATTTACATGCATCAATCCCTTTAACAAAGTAAATACTTGTTATTGACTCTAAAGAAATATCATCAGTTTTATTATTTTTCTCTTGCACAAAATGTGTACGGATAAAATACTCATTGTTGCAAGTAATACACCTACAAATGAGAAAAATAGAAAAGGAACGAAAGAAAAGCTCGAACACATGAATTAACACTTAAAAGATTGGTAAAGAGTCTAATTTTCATGCTCAAGCGAATTTTAGGATTGATTTTGCTTATGTATGATCAACAAATTGGTCTAATAACCTTTGGTTTAAAATTTAAATATAAAATAAAATTTGTAGATGCATATTGTTTGAAAACTTAAATAATCTACATGGATGTGTGTTAATCCAATGGTATAGAATCCACTTGACTTGGGTAGCTACCAAAGTGGGTAGCAATAGCATCGACTTACCCTATTTTTAGCATAGTAATATTAATTCAAGTTGACTGGTTGCGGATTGCTTAAATTGGTAACCATGTGGCAATGTTGTAATATCAACGTTGATTTTGGCAATTAGAAGCAGTTGAAGTAGTCGCATCAGTTGCTTATCAATTATAGTTAACTTACAAGCAAATTAATCCTTTTGTAAAATTCAATCCCTAGAAACAAATCAATTTAAGAGTAGATAGTATTTTTCTTAAGCATCAAAATGTATTTCATTCATAAGAAATTTACAACATCGTGTAAAAAATAGTTGCAAGGTCTATGAATGATAAGTCTATATGGATGTAAAATAAAATTATAAAGCTAGACATATTTAACTGACCCGTAGAATAAAAAAAATTGCAACTAAGGCGCTGAACAAAACACGTAGCAATAAAATTGGTTTCGCTTCTGTCATGAATCATCGAGCAATATCTCATTGAATGTTCTAAACAAAAGCCCACATATTGTCTTCCTTCGTGATTGCAAGAAGTCGATGGTTGGATCACCAAGGCCGAAAAGCTAAGGGGGTGATTGGATATACTTTTATTTTGGAAAAAAAATATTTCTACTAGAGAATAGTGATTGGAAATTTTTTAGAAGAAGAAAGATGAATTTTGAGAGAGATTGAATATGTGATGAAATGTAATGATGAAAATTGAATTGACGTTTAAATAGCAAAATAATGATTAGATATGATAGGTAACATCTCATTACCCAATAGTATATGTGAGTAGGTGAATAGTAGAATTTGAGGGAAAATATGTAATAAGGATGGGTGATTTGATATATTTTTTAAAAAAATTGGTAGATGTGATTGGTATAAGAAAAAGTGAAAGTGAGTGAATAGTGTATTTTGTGAAAATTTTATAGGCATTCACATGTATGGGGTTAAAAAAATTCTCTAGCGGAACAAAAATAGAAAATTTAATTTCCGTATCCAATCGCCCCCTAATGGTCTCCAACTGTGATTGTAGTCTAGAATGGGTCAACAATATATAGTGACATAGTTAATGACACATAAGACTTATGATCCTACTATAGCAGCGATGACATGAAGCTGAACCCGGTCAACCAAGTGTTATAGACGTAAACACGGACAAACTTATTTAACTGAAACAAAAGCCAGAATTGGGGACAAATCTATTCATAAAGGGGGACTAAAAAGATTGAATCTTGAAAATAAATAGAAATGTAAAATATTTCATTTCCTTTATTTTAAAAAAAAAGGATGAACCCATCCCCGAGCCCCCCCATGCCCTTGCCCTATAGTTTGTGGAGGAGGTGAATTGCGGGATGTGCCTCAACAAGTCAGTGTCCTGAGCTGCCATAGACTGAGTCACCACACAAGAAATCATCATCCACCCTATTACTAGGGGGATTCGAACCTCCACGCTCCGGATGCCGAGTTGCGGACAACACGTCACTCGCTCATTTTCTGGGTTGAGCTATGCCCGATGACTCATTTCCTTTATTTAGATTATAAGACAAATATTTTCTCCATTTAAAAATATTCAAAAGAATTTCCTTTAATTAGATTATAATACAAATATTTTCTCAACATACCAACAACTACAATTTTAGAATTTTCTGAAAAACAAATCTAATTTTAAACAGTGGAACGGAAATTTTGATAGTAATGTTAGCTTTAAAGAAAAATTATTTCTCCAAAAGTGAGTCTTATCAATTAAATTGAAGTCCCCCACGATAAAATTGAATGCATATCGGATTATCCAACTACCTGAAGGAATATCTAAACTAAATTTAGTTTTACTTATAAGTACTAACTGTAATTAATTAATCTTGTTTGTTGGCCAGTTCTATCATATATGGGCCATTCAACAAATAATCTTGTCTGGAATAATTAAAATATTATTAATACGGTTCTCTTATTTAAAAAATAATAATAAGGCTAAAGGCAGCATCTTGCATGTATAACCAAAACCAAACCACCATGAACATAATCCAAGGAAGATAATTATGTTTATCTGTACTTTAATAGTAGAAAATAAATGATCAACTTATTAAACCACCCTAAATTGTCCATTTGTCATCAATGATGAAGATTGATCCAAGAAATACTGTAATATAAATAAAAGGGATAATTACAAGAAACTCCATGAGGTTCGGGCTAGTTACAAAAAAAAAACCCAGAAATTTTTGAAAATTGCAAAAAAACTCTTGAGATGTGATTTCGTCTTGCATTTTCCTCTTCATAAGCAAAGATCAATTCAAAAACCTCCTTGATATTTATAAAAATATTACTGTTACCCCTTTAAAATCAAGTCAGAATGAAACCTGAAGGATTCTTTTATAATTTTGAAATATCCTGGGTTTTTCTATAATTAGCCCAAACCTTAGGGGTGTTTTTGTAATTATCCCAAACATTAGAGGTGTTTTTGTAATTATCCCTAAACAAAATTAAACTATTTGTGCCCATATTTCTTTGCCATAATAAATCTTAAGTATCATAGTCAGTCGCCACATCCAACACTAACTTTAATACTCCCTTCATCCTAAATATATAGTCCACTATTCTTTTTTGGAATGTCTCAAATATACAGTCCATTTTCTATTAAACGTATTTTTTCCATTCTTTTACTATTATAACTCTATCTAATATGCATTTTATAATTTACAATATTCATTAAATAAGGGTAAATCAAGTAAATATGTATCATATTTGTAGTTTCCAATATTTTTCTTAATCTGTGTGAAAAATTAAACTGGACTATATATTCTGAACGGAGGGAGTATCAATTATGAATTTTTTTTTTTTTTTTTTTTTTGAGGGTGAATTATGAATTTTTTCATTACATCAGCTTCAGCAAACACAAAATTCAAATTAAATTTATGTATTTATATAATATTTTTAATTTAAATACGTGAATGTTAATGACATTGACATACGTATGGCTTCATATTTATTCTTTTTCCTTTTTTGATTCACTGCCCATTTATTCATTTCAAAAACGAATCCAAAAAAATAAAATTTCTATTACGAATTTACGACCAACAGTGACTATCAATTCCTCCTATATATATATAGAAAAAAAGACAACCTAGATGACATCGAATCCTACTTGGCAAATTTATTTCGCGCCACGTGTCTCTTCCTCCCTTGGCCCCACAAGAAAAATTCCACCCTTGTTTTTCAAAGTTGGTAAGAGATCTTTTGGCTTCTCTATCACTGCATATAGCAAAAAGATAAAAAAAATTAATAGATACAGACTTTCTCTCTCTACATCTCTACACATATAAATACATACATATACATATATAGTGAGAGAGAACAGACATGCGAAAACCCAACATCAGCTCCTCCAACTTTTGACCCTTCACAAAAAAGCCACTCCAACACCATGAAACCGCTGCTACTAATTCCCTTCTCTCTCTGTTTTTCTTGATTTCGACTCTGTTCTTTTCTTGCTTGACATGGCGGAGGTTGAATTCGAGGCGGTGTTGGAGTTTTTGAGGAAGAACGGGCTATCCGAGTGTGAATCAGCGCTCATGGAGGATATCCTGGAGAAATCTCAACTGGGTTCCTCCGAATTTGAGAAATTCTTCTTTCCCATGGCGCCGCCGCCTCCGCCACTCAGAATCCCCTCCGCTCGGCGGCTGACGCTGCCGCCGGAGTTTTCTGGTGGTGGTGGTGACAGCTCCAAGAGTTCGTCTGATGATGAGTTTGTGAGTTTGGGTTCTTCTACGACTGAACTATGTTCTTCTGGTAACTTTTTTTTTTTTTAGTTTCGATTTTTCTTTCCTTTTTATTTTAATATTTGGTTGATTTAATTATCTTGTAGATGACTTAATTCTTTGTGTGTTTCTATTAAAGGTTTTTGTCAATTTAATGGCTTGTTTGTTTCTTTCTGTATATGACAATTCAATAATTTGTCAATTTTGTGTGTAAGAAACTAGGGGTGTCGGGTCGAGCGAAGTATAGTACTGTTCAAGCTTGTTTGAATTTTAATTGAGCTTAAAAACTGTGTTTGAGCTGGGTTGGATTATTAATCAAATCGAGCTCAAACGAGCTTTAGCCGAGCCAAATACGAATCGAGCTCGAGTAGCTTGATATTTCTACATATTTTATTGTTTTTTCACTAATCTAGTCGAGTTCAAACGGAGCTTTATATCTTATCGAACGGAAAAATGTGTTTCAAGCTTGGTTTGTTATGTTAACAAACGGAGCTCAAACAAGCATTTAACGATCGATCTCGAGTCGAGTATCGAGTAGTTTGGTTCATTTTCCAGCGCTATAAGAAATTGATTTTATATATAACCTTCTTGGTGATTAAATCTGCTAGAGGTGTTTTCTTTATAGAATAAGTGTGATAAATCTCTGTGTTGTTTTCCTTTTTTTCCGAGGAATTTTCTTTTATTCATACATTTATCCATATACATAAACATTCTTACTTGTGTATTGCTAGAATTTGACAATGCAATGATAGATAGATTCACCATCTTTATTAAATCTTGTTTTCTCTGAATTCCAGAATTTACAAATCCATATGGGATTCGTACATCTCGTCCGACTTCACAAGCTTCATCTGATAGGTTGTCTCAGTTTGGTACAGCTCGAGATTACCCCGATTTTGATATGCAAAATGACCTTTTCTGGTACAAGGAGAAAGATGAGGACTTTGCAATGCCACCCCATTTTGGCGATGGAGATTTTTATGGTGACTCGAGTGAAGATAAGTATGTCACGACCGTTCAGACAGGGGAACACACAGAAAATCGAGTCGCATATAATTTTATATCCAATGGTAGCATCAAGTATGTGGAAAGTCGATCCGAATGGGAGAATTTGACAGACAAAGCTTACAAAGATTATTATGAATTGGGCGAACTCTTTCGACTCGATCAAAGTGACAAAAAGCACGAAGAACTTTGCGAGGGTTACAGTTGTTCGGCCCCTCTTTGTGCTTGTTGTAATGGTGGTAGAGTATTTACGGATCCTATGGAGTACAACCTAGGAAATCTAAAAGCAACCAATTTAAATGAAAATCGTGTAAGAACTCTAGGGGAAAGATTGGCGGCAAGTGAAACTGACTTTTCTAGCAACAGGGATTCAACGTGTGATTGGGTCGGAGGTTTTGATAATACGGATGAATTTCATACGATTAAGAAAGATGACCAGCAAAATGAGAATGACAGTTATGAATTTATATATGATGACATATTTGCGGGAGAAAATCATGAGCCTGAAGCTGCAGCAAATGAAGAGAGCGGTGCGATCTCTGATGAGCTTTTGATATATGACACTAAGGAAGATGATTATGAGATATTTAATCTAAGAATTATACACAGAAAAAACAGGTTTGTAAGTTATTGCTCCCACTTTCTTTTATTTCTTCCTTATTACGTTGTTGGATATGAAGTAAATTAAAAACTCATGTTATGTTAGTTTGACTCTCTGGCCAATTTGTTTCCATGTCGTGAGTTCTGGTAAAATATAAGGACTATATTTCGACGCATAAAGTCATGCCGGTTTTCCAAGGGAGTGTTCGCAAACACTAAAAAAAGTGATTGTCAGTTTTTGGCTTAAAAAAAGTTGTTTTTTAGTGTTTCAAATGCCAACTTCTGCTTCTGATTCTGCATAATTTAATCAGAGTATAAAAGTACGGAGATGAGTGCTTTAAGTTTCTGATTCTACTTCTGGTTAGACTTTTATACATAGATAAAGAGATTTTATAACTTATTCACCAAACACTCTCTTTCAACTTAATTCAATTTTAACTTCTTTTTGCAAATACTACCAACTTGTGATTCTCAACTACTTTTTCGTTTCTGCTACCATAAATCACTTCCTCTAAAAGCAAAAGTTTTTGCAAACACTCCCTAAACAACTTTGTAATGAGTAGTTTCCTTTATTTCACCACATCATTCAATCTTTGATGGAAATTTTGAGTTTTTCTTTTGCAGGTTGATTTGTAGCATACAGTTGTACTCATTTGTTATACCATTCACAGGACAGGATTTGAAGAGAACAAGGAATTTCCTATCGTGATAAATAGCATCATAGCGGGTCGATATTATGTTACGGAATATCTCGGATCCGCCGCGTTCAGTAAAGTTGTCCAGGCGCACGATCTTTACTCGGGAATGGATGTTTGCTTAAAGATCATAAAAAATGACAAGGACTTCTTCGATCAGAGCTTAGGCGAGATCAAACTTCTCAAGTTTGTAAACAAGCATGATCCTACTGATGATCAACACATTTTACGTCTTTACGATTACTTCTACTTCCAGGTATGCCCAAAAAGAAAACTTAGTGTCTTATTACACATTAACTTAATTATTACACAATAACTTAAATTTGAGAATGCATATTGATCGGGATAGGAGTTGTGCCAGTATCTGATACTCCCTCTGTCCCAAATATATAATCCACTATTCCTTTTTGGGATGTCCCAAATATATAGTCCACTTTCCATATGTAATAGCACTTTTTCCATTCTTTACTATTTTAACCTATTCAATATGTATTTTGTAATTTACACTATTCATTAAATAAGCGCAAATCAAGTAAAGTCTTTGTATACTTGTATCCAATACTTTTTCTTAATCTGTGTGAAATGTGTGAAAAGTCCTACTGAACTATATAATTGGGACTGAGGGAGTACATGATTATGATAAAATACTCTTAGATCCTCCTTGGATATGCATCCAAATTCAAAAAGTGTTAAAGAGATTAATGCTCTTGAAAAGAAATAATATAGACACGTGTGTCTAACATTTTATCATAAGTATATAAGACTTTTGCATCACTTATAAAACATAAATTGTCTGTCAAAAAAACATTACATGTAAAAGTATTAGTGATACTAACCAAAACGAAAAAAAAAGGCCTGACGTTCAGGCTAAGTACAAAGCAAAACGAACCAGAGGTTTTTGAAAATTACAAAACTTCCTTGAGGTTTGATTCTATCTTACATTTTATCTCCCTTCATAAGCAAAAAAAATATTTCAAAAACTTCCCTGACTTCCATAAAAATATTCCAGCAACTCCCCCTTAAATTTAAGACAAAATCAAACCTCAATGACTTTTTTGTAATTTTAGCCAAACCTCAGGGATTTTTTTGAGTACATATCTTGGGAGGGGAAGGGTGATGCGAATCGAATCCAGACCTCTGGTATATACTTGAGATTCTTAACCACTCGACCACTATCCGATTTCCTGAATGAAGATATAATTAATATCAATAAAATAATTGATAATTTGAAATCAAATGGAACTCACACACACAGACAAAATACCACATAAACCATGGTACTATCATGAAGCAATCATTCAAATTTTCGAATTATAGCCTGATTTGATTATTTTTCGATTTCATTTTTTTTGCAGGAGCACCTATTTATTGTCACTGAACTTCTGAGAGCAAACTTGTATGAATTTCAGAAATACAACCAAGAATCTGGCGGGGAGGCATATTTTACATTGCACAGGCTGCAGGTCCGTTGCATTGAAAATTTCTCCTATCTTTACTTCTCAAAATAAATAAACAAACAAACAAACATTTATCTCGTGGATATAAGGATACTAATTTTCGCAGAAGAATTTATTGAGTCTAAATTTTTGCGCACATAATACAATATTAAGCTTGTGCCTTGCAGGTCATAACCCGACAGTGTTTGGAGGCACTATCATATCTGCATGATTTGGGAATTATGCACTGTGATCTAAAGCCAGAAAATATTCTGATCAAAAGTTATCGAAAATGCCAGATAAAGGTTATTGATCTTGGCAGCAGTTGCTTTCAGACGGACAACCTGTCCCTATATGTGCAATCTCGTTCGTATAGGGCTCCTGAGGTTATGTTAGGCCTTCCTTATGACCAGAAGATTGACCTGTGGTCTCTTGGGTGCATTTTGGCAGAGTTGTGTTCTGGGGAGGTATGCCTTACGATCATAATTATATTATTTTTTTAAGTTTTAGTAGGTAAATAATGCATAATATTACAAAAATAAATAATATATAAATGGGATAATCACAAAAACTCCCCTAATGTTTGGGCCAATTACAAAAAATCCAGAGATGTTTCAAAATTACAAAAAATACCCTCATGTTTGATTCTGTCTTAAATTTAAGGAGGTAACTGTAATATTTTTATAAATGTTATGGGGATTTATGAATTGTTTTTTGCTTGTGAAGGGGAAAATGTAAGATGAAATCAAACCTCACGGGAGTTTTTGCAAATTGAAAACATTCCTGGTTTTTTTGGTAATTAGCCCGAACCTCAAGGTGATTTTTGTAATTATCCCTATATAAAATTATGTACATAAAAATAAAGTATAAATATATAAAGATAAATTCGGTGCGGTTCGGTAAACCGAAACCGAATCAAATACCGAATTTTGAAAAAATAAAAACCGAATACCATATCATAATGCTGTGAATAGTTAGGTCTGTATATCCAGCATTTATATCCTTGTGATACGCCAGGTGCTTTTTCCAAATGAAGCGGTGGTAATGCTTCTTGCGCGCATGATAGCGATGCTCGGTCCGATTGACATGGAAATGATGCAGAAGGGCCAGGAGACGCACAAGTATTTCACGAAAGAATACGATCTGTATTGTATAAATGAGGTAAGTTTTTATATATCTCAGTAAATACTGATAAATTTCAAAATAGCTGGCCTTGTGTATCATTTAAGAGACTACTTGGTGTGAGTAGCTCGTATAGTAACACCCAATATATTTCTGTAAAGTCTTGTTGGAAAGAAACTTCTCAGTTTGAAACCGGAGTTATCAGTTTAATTCTCTGCATCTAATTTCCAATTTGAAAAGTTATACATATTGCTTCGCATATGCCATAGATTACATCTCTTTCGTTAGCATTAATTTGTTAAAAATCTCCCTTTTCCATTGGATTACATGTGCTTCGTTCATAATTTGTTTCGACATTGTTTTAGCGTCAGGATTGCATTTTACCTTAGCAATGTCATGATTCTTGACAACGTCATGGTTCGAAATTGTTTTTCCTTGTTTATTAGGATTCGCCCTCTGTCCTAATTAATCCTTTTTGGTCAATTAAATTCCAATAATCTGTTATGGATGTTTATTTGATTGTTTGCTTAAGTTTTCGCCAATGCAATTAGGCCTTGTTGGCATTCTATATTGATGCATATTTTACCACCTAGAGTACATTACAAAAACTTCCCCTGAGATTTAGCTTAATTACAAATAAAAAAATCTACTTATCTTTCAAAATTACAAATATGAAATATCCCCTTGAGGTTTGTGTTTGTTTTACAAATACACCCCTCAATTGGTGCAATTTGTAATATAGAAACATATACCAATGGGGCTTTATAATTTTGAAAGATAACTGGATTTTTTTTGTCGTTAGGTTAAACCTCAAGTGTAGTATTTGTAATTATCCCTACCACCTAAGACATTCGTAGTTTCCTTGTTAATCGAACGATTTCTTCATTGTTGCCACATATCCTAAGTCTAATTATGCATTAGGACACGAACAAGATGGAGTACATTGTCCCCGAGGAGACATCGTTGGAACATCACTTGCAGATTTCCGATTCTGGTTTCATCGACTTCTTGAAATTCTTGCTCGAGATTAATCCGAAGAGACGCCCTACAGCAAGAGAGGCATTACAACATCCTTGGCTTTCCTATTCCTATGATAAGGTCAATTGTTTCTGAGCTTTTCTCAGTAAATGAATGTCCATAAATATTGCAAGGTCAGTTTGAAGAAGGATATGTTAGCCAAAATGTCTTCCTTTTAACTAAAGAGTTCAATTGTACATTGCCCATGTTGGTTTTCTTAGAGGACAAAAAACAATCACTTGTTGTACATAGATGGCTCACATGTTCTCCACAGTGCCCATATTTTTTCTGTAGGTAAATTTTTTTTTTTTTCAATTTGGAATGTAATACAGGTTCCAAGCTATTACCAGATAAGCAAGATCTGTGGCTGTAAATTTCCTTATACAATCTTCCCTGGCATGTTGAACAGATTTATCCAACAAAAAAAATGAAAAGTAATTCTAGTGTTTTTATTTTAATCTTTATGAAGGTTGAATATTGTAAAAGAGTCGAGCTAGAACCTAAGGGGATGTATGGATGTGTTTCCAAGTCCAATTTCCAGTTTCCTGTGTTGGAAAATGAATTTTTAAACTTTATTAGTTTTCGTGTGAGAATTGAGAATATGTTTGGTTTGTTGTCTGAATTTCTGTTTAGAAATGAAAATATGTTTGCTTATAGTTTTTTGAATGTATTTTTGACATAGATTTGTGTGATTGTAGTGTATTTTCACATAGATTTGCGTGATTATGGTGAAAAATTATTTGGTTATGTTTTCAAAAGAATATTTCCGTAAAAAATGAAAACTGAAAATGACTTTATTTGTATTGATAATTTCCTAAACAAACATAAACTCATTTTTTAGAATAGTTGGAAAATGGAAAATTGTATTTGAAAACACATCTATACATACCCAAAGTTTATAGGTCACGTTAAAAATTTATTGATAAACATCGTAAATTATACAAAAGGATCATTAGATGAGTTTTATAATTTTATTATAATAGAATTTTATGAAGTATTGAGCATATATGTTGTTTATATAATATATTGAAAATTGATGAGTTGGTGAAAAAGGAATGAAGAAACAAAAATATGTTCTTTTGTAAATTTTTCTTTTCTAAATTCTTTTAATAGATTTGTCTACTATCTATTTACTCAATAATTCTCATGTCTAGCCCAGCCCCAGGCATAGTTCAACCCAGTAAGGAGCTTGACGTGATGTCTGTTTCTTTGGCACCCACACAAATGTGGTAGTTAATCCCTCCGTAATGATTTACGGTGGAGGAGAATTTCTTGTGTGTGGTGATTCGATTTTAAGCAACCCAAGGACCCTAACTAGTTGAGGCATAACCCACGCTTCACACCCTCCACGAAGCTCTAGGGCAAGGACAGTAGGGCCCTCAGGGATGGGGTTCATAGTAATTCTCATGTCTAGACCATACAAATCTAGAGAAGCATGCAAGTGAACATTTCTTTTTGTGCCCTAGATTTGCCAGGTAGACCTGAGTTTCAAAGTTGTCCCAAATGTTTAAAGCAAATCCCATAATTGCAGTTGGGCCTCATACATAGAATCCCTACTATCTTTGTTGATTGGTGTGGGTAGATGTGTTCATATGCCCCACAAATCGGTTAAAAGATGTGCAAGGGCGTTTTTCTTTTCAAGATTTATTTTCAATTTTCAGTATTTCAATATAGTTTTATTAGTTTTGTTTTTGAAAATAAATATGTTTTGATGTAAAATATATTTTGTGTTTGATTTTATATTGGAAATATATTATTTAAGGAATTTAGATTATTATATTATCTATATTTATTAGTGGTGGGTAGAGCTGGCAAAATTGGTCCAGCCTGATGGGTCGGTCCAACCTACCCACATATAGGGCTAGACTGGGCTTATTTTTTTAGATGCCCGAAAAGGATCGGGCTTACTTTGGCCCAAACGGCCCGAAGCCAGACTAGCCTGAACAACTCAATCAAAATTACACGTGATTGGTTGGGTTGGGGCCACAAGAAATGCGGTCCGATGAAATTCCGGGCCGACCCTGCCCAATTGTATGACTTGGCCCGCTCGGTTTGGGTCAGCCTGGCCCGACCCATTGTCAACTCTAGTGATGGACTCAATGTTCAAATATTTAAATGTGAGAAGAAGAGATGGTAGTGAAATGAATGGTGTGTGACCCACATCTTAAATTAGGTGTAATGGGTTTTGGTGTAATAATTATGTATTGATTTTAGATTTTAGGTGTAATAATTATGTATTTTTTTTGTAAATTTTGTAAATTGTACGTGTGAAATTATTTGTGAATACTGAAAACTACATATATAACACATGATTTTAGATTTTGAAATAGTGTAAAATTGAAAAAGATGCTTCTGAAATGAAAAATAGAACAAGGCCGAAGGCCGAAGGTCTCGATTGTTTCATGATCGGAGATAATTTTCTCTTTTTACTATTTGAAGCTTTGAAAATGCATTTTTAATTCATTTTAAAGAGAAATAAAATTATATTTATGTCAAATTTTATTTTCAAATTTACTGATCTTTAACGTAATCTTTTCCACCTGTCAAATTCATTTTCAAGTATTTTCATTCCGAAAATACCATAAAAAAATTCAATTTCATTGACAATATGTAATCAATATAAAAATATAATTAATTCAAACATATTCTTATTTTTTACATTAAAACCTAACAAAATATTTTCAACATAAAACTGCTGATAATATGAAAATGAGCTGAAAATGAAACTACCGACACACACTAAAGCTAAGCTACTAGCTTAAAAGTAGGTGTGACCAAATGGAATGGAAACCGAATCGTAGTTAAAGGAACCTGGTTCTAAATCCAAAACGAAATCGTGTTGGCTGGTTCCTGGTTCTAGGTATCGATAACTTGTGGAACCGAAGCGATTGTGATAATCACGCATATGAGATCCAAAGAGACCATATCTTGTCGTGAGACAAAGTGGATCGATCTCAACCATCCCCATATATACACTAAAGACATCGATTAAAAGGGAATAATAATACATTAACTAATTAATTTAATCTCCAAAAGGATAATATTGTCAAAACATCAACAACGATTAAGGTGATCATGGGAAATCAGTTATGGAGAGAGAAATCAAGATCAAAATCATGATCCTCCTTCCAGAACTCAACAATCCTACGCAAAAATCTCAGAAATATCCATTGAAGTCTAGCTAGATAGAACCCGAGAAACAATCGAAAAAAACAACGCAATCCAATCCAATCCAAAAAAAACACCACCATTAACGAATTCTTCATACTTGTAGTAAAATACCAAAAAAAAATGATTTAATATTACAAAGAAACAACCAAAATCAATGTAATGAGTTCAAATCATGATGATGAACAATAATCAATGACAAAAAACTCCATTCATGAATATCAATGATGTAGACATCGGTGGAGAACTTGAAACTGACCATTAACAACAAACTCTTAAAAATTGTAATTTTCATGAAGAAAACGATGCATAGATACTTATAAAACGATGCATATATCTATAGGATACATAGTTGAAATTATGCAACAAAAATCAACTAACTATGCATTATCTAAAAGCTATCTATGTAGTATAAAAAAAAACTAATATGCAGTATATTATACCCAACTATGCAATGTGTCATAAACTTTGCAACAAAAATCAACTAACTATGCATTATCTTGAAGCTATATATCTAGTGTATAAAAATTAAATATACATTATATTTTACCGGTTATGTCATAGTGTCATAAATAATGTAAATAAAAAACAACTAAATATGCATTATCTAATAACTATCTAAGCAACAAATGAACTCTAACTATACTAGATTCCCAAAAAACAAAACTGTCTACTAAAAAAACGCCATTAAATACGGCAGTTACAATCTTATTCCATAAAGAAACGTTTCAAAAAGTCAAATGATACCAAAAAACCGCTGGATTATAAAAACTACAATTCTACTCTTAATGAATTAAAATAAATGGGAAATAACCTAAAATGCTGGAAAATCACAACCCATGAAATAAATCAATTAAAAGGCTAAGATTAGTCAACACCGTCTCACCCCAGGATTGTGGTCTCATTTGAACCAATTGCCCCATAATTTTTTTTTTTCAAGGTTAGAAGCCCAGTTTGTTGGATGATTGGTCTACAATGGAGAAGCGAACACAAGGATCGAAGTCAACATGCGACCTATCCAATAAGTTTGACACGGAGACAACTACAATCGGAACGGGCGAAAAAAATATGAGTGATTTATCAACGTCTCTCCTAAGAGGCAACGAGGGTTAAAAAAAACAAACTACGAGGACTTTGGTTCATCTATAATATAAGAGAATACATATGCAACTATTGGAGGAGGGTTATCTCAATTTTAGATAAAAATGGGTTATTTAGACATTGGAAGTGGGAAAGAGATTATTTTTCTTTGTAGGAAGAGGAGGATATTTAGGCTAAGAAATATAAGAGACTTTTGGTGGAAGAATGTTTGCTTCTTGTTGGGTATCTATCTGCCTCTAAATAGATTGATACACGGAGTACCAAATAGCAAATGTTACAGACTCAATAAGAACCTATTAACACAAGTAATACTCTAGACTCTTTTCAGAAAGTAAAGTACAACAGATGAACTGAAAGTAAATGAGAGTATAACACAAAAATATAACGGGATAAAACCCCAAGGTCCGAATATTGAAAATTATTCGCTCAGACCGCTTTTCCCAAACCACAAAGCTGTCACCAGAGATTCAACCAAAGAACCAAGAAATGGAACCCAAGCAGCCACGCCAACAAAAGCCCTCAAGAACCCAAAGTGTTTGAACCCTCGAAACCGGAAGAAAACCCTAGAAAACCCCTCGAACCACCCAAACCCTAATATCACTCAGAAATAGGGAAATCGTCCACAGAGGAAGTGAACAAGTTAGATTACACTCAGATCTAACACTATCACCTCAAGAATCACACAGAAATCCAACAAGGTGGTGAGATTTCTAGAGAGAGAGAGCTCGGAGAAACTCAGAGAAGAATCGAGAGAGAAGAGAGAGAAAATCACAGAGAATTGTGAATTAGGGTTCGGGGTTGGGGAGATTAAATAGGGTTAATGAACGAACCAGATCACACGGCAAGAATGGACGGACATGATGAGAAGCAAAGGATCCGCGGACCAAGCTTCCGGATCCCGCAGTCCGAAACCGCGACCCGGGTTCACAAACGGATTAAACCCAATGGGCTGGTTGCATAATGGGCTGCTGACTTGGGCCATGGATTGTTAATAACTGGATCATACAAAATGGGCCAACCAATACAACAATCTCCACCTTTGGCTCATTATGAATCATTAGACAAACTTAGGGAAAATAACTGGTCATCATCATTGCCGATTGCCTTCCCAGCACTTAAGCTAAGAAGGACTTATGTTACAGCAGCACTAAAGCTAACTGTAACTGAGAAAGGATCTCAACAAGCACACAGCAAGTCAAGTTCCCCCATTGAATTAATATAAGCACACAACATACATTAACTCAACAGCTTTTGGATTCAACAGAACACATAGTAATCACAAACCCAACATAAGGGCAACTAACCGGTAATCAATCACCAAAGTGTCAAAATTCGAATTTTCAAACAAGTTTTGAACTTTGATAAGGGTAGACACTTAGTACCCATATCGCCAGGTTGTATTCGGATGCCACTTTTTCCGCATGACAAGCCCTTTAGAAACAATATCCCTTATAAAATGAAATCTAACATCAATATGTTTTGTTCTCATGAAAAACTGGATTCTTACAAAGTCAATACCGATTGGGAGTCGAAAATACAACAACATTTTGTTTTAAAAACCAATTTAAACAAGTCCTTTAAGCCACAAAGCTTCTTTTTAAAGCCTCGAATGACAACATACTCGACTCATGTTGTAGAAAGGGCCACAATATGTTGCGATTGGGATTTCCAACTTATACAAGAGCCACAAAGTGTAAAAACATAAGAAGTTGTTGATTTTCTGTTATCTTTATCATTTGCATAGTTGGAATCCACATATCCTTTTAAAACAACACCATTTTCACACTTAGAAAATTTAAGGCAATAATCAATTGAATGTCTAAGATATCTCAATAACCACTTCAAAGCATTCCAATGCACCAAACCAGGATTAGACATAAATCTACTAAGGCGAGAAACAAAGATAGCAATATCCGGTCTAGTATCGACCATTAAATACATAACGTATCCAATGGCATTAGCATAGGGAATGTTTTGCATAGAAGAGATTTCAAGATCGTTTTGGGGACTCGATCCCTACTTAACACAAAGTGAGCAAAAAGAGGTACATTCACGATTTTGCATTACTCATAGAGAATTTTTGTAAAATTTTCTCAACATATGAAGATTGATGAAGATAGAGCACAGAGTTATTTCTATCCCTATCAATATTCATACCAAGTATTTTCTTAGCATCACCTAAGAATTTCATGTCAAATTTAGCACTTAAGCGCTTTTTAACATGATCAATAGCCTTAATGCATGGTCCAAATCAAAAGCATATCATCCACATAGATCGGAAGAAAACAGAGACATAGCATCAAGTTTGAAATACAGACTAATGGTCAAATTGGCTTCTGCTGCAAATTTCAAATCAAGCATGCACTCGATCAAATTTTTTATTCCACTTGCCTAGGTGATTGCTTTAAACCATACAAAGACTTTTTCAACAGACATACATGGTTGGGTTTGGATTTGTCTTCAAAACCCTCAGGTTGTTTCATAAAAATTTGTTCTTCCAAATCACCATGTAAAAAAGCGCTTTTAACATCAAGTTGCTTTAGTTCCCAACAAATCCGAGCCACTAAAGCTAGCATAATTCTCACATTACAAACTTCACAACAGTGCAAAAATCTCGGTAATCAATGCCTTCTTTCTCGAGTAAAACCTTTTTACAACTAATCTAGCTTTGTATCTAACACCTTCATTTTCTTGTTTGATTTTAAATAACCATTTACAATCAACAATGGAACAATTAATGGTGTTTTGGGACAAGATCCCGGTGTTATTCACATACAAAGAAGTCATTTCATCTTGCATAGCACTCGGCCATTTCACGGAATTCACGAAATTCACAAAGATCAATATAGGTTTTAGGCTCAATTTTCAATTGATTCAAACACGAGAGAACACATAAGAAGTTAAGTGAAAATCAAAGATACTTATTAGGGATTCTTATGTTCCTTCTTGTTCTATCTCTTGTTAACACATAATCATTCAAGTTATCATTTTCAATGATGCTCATGATTCAATTCAAAGTCAACTAGAGGAAATTCATCATGCTCATTATCATTCAATTCAAAGATTATCATTCTCAATCTCATTGTGCACATCATTAGCATTCACAGGATCATGCTCGGATCAATCATATCGAGTTATCATTCACGAGAGATAGAAGGCACATTGGAAAGCTCCACCTTATTAGGAGTAGTGGAGTTTTGAGTTTGAAAACATTTTTAGAAACATCAAGGCGGGGGAACTCATTTTCATTAAAAACCACATCCCCGCTAATCAACACTTTAAAACCATTTTGATTTAGACCACAATCAGACTTTAACCCCATCAGGGTATCCTAAAAAACACATTTTAAAGATCTTGGATCAAGTTTGTCAACCTTTTGGTGGACAAAGGCCGAAAGACCAAAAATTTTTAAATTTGAAAAGTCCACAGTTTACTGACCAAACTTGTTCGGGGTATTTACCTTTCAAAGGTACGATGGTGATCTATTAATCACATAAGCAAACGTATGAACAAATACTTCACCCCAACTTTTTGAAAGTCCAGATGTACTTAACATACTTCTCACCCTTTCCAAAAGAGTTCTATTCATCCTCTCAAAGAACACACCATTTTGCTTTGGTGTGTAAGGCACACTTTGTGTCTTACAATGCCCGAATCAACACAAAGTTGATCAATGAGTTGGTTACAAAATTCCAACCCATTATCGCTTCTCAAATACTTGATTTTCTTTCCAGTCTGATTTTCTATCAAGGTTTTCCAATTTTGAAGTTTTTCAAAAACATCAGACTTGTTTTTCATAAGAAATACAAACACTTTTCTTGAAAAGTCATCAATCACAGATAGAAAATACCTATTCCCACCATGTGTAGGAACACTAGCAGGGCCCCAAACATCAGCATGTAAGTATTCAAGAATGTCAGTGCATGAAGATTGTTTAGATAAGATGAAGTAGGGAAACTAACTCTTTGTTGTTTACCATAAATGCATGAGTCACGAGAGGAACACAAGTAAGTTTATCATTTCCAAAACATCCTTCTTTATGCAACAATTCAAGACCTTTAGAACTTATATGGCCAAGCCTTTTATGCCGTAGTTCGCTTTTATCAATCACGAGTTCACATTGGTCATAGAGTTCACATTGTTCACGAGAATTTAGCATTCAAGAGACAGACTCAAAGATTACAAACATACGGTTCCTTTTCTTTTCACTTTAGCAATAATAAGGGAACCTTTCATGATTTTCATCAAACCCTTACCCCATCTTCCTCATAACCATCATGCTCAAGCATAGCACAAGAGATCAAGTTGTTAGACGATCGGAACATGCCTTACATCATTTAGAGTCAAAAAAACCAGAATCAAGTTTCAAACACACAAAGACCAACACCAATCACTTGACATTTCTTATCATTTGCCATAGAAATGCAGATCCATTTTGCACGTAAGCATATGAGGCAAATAAGTGTTTAAAAGGTGTCATGTGAAATGTGCAAAGCGTAATCAACAAGCCAATCATTTTCACCGAAAGAATTTGAAGGCACAAAGATTCACGAATCATGCACTTCATGCACCATAAACACATCACCCATGTGATCATTACCGATTTGTCAAGTTCACGTAATCATTGGTTTGGTTTTTGTTATTCGATTATTGTTTTGGTTATTGTTCTCCTGTTATTCCTGGGCTTTGTACATTCTTTTATGTAATGGCCATGTTCTCCACGATTATAGCATTTCCTATTGTTCTTAGGCCTAGAATCGATCTCCTCTCGCTTTTACTCCTCTTCCTACTAGGGTTTCGTTATTGTTATTCCCATTCCTCCTATTCCGAGGTCTACCCCGACATGCATAACCTTCCCCGACCCCCTGTTCATTCCCTCGATATTTTCAGATCTAATTCCTTACTCTTAAGGCCATTAATCACAAAGATCGGGGGTAATAGAGTCTCTACCATACTTAATGGCGATTTCACATCAAAGATAAGAATCGGGGATGGCATTCAAAGAACACAATAGAGTATAATCATCAATGTTTTTATCACGAAGTTTGATATCTTGTATCAATTTTGTAAAAACATCCAAGTTCTCATCCATATCCTTAGTCAAATCCAGTTTAAATCTAAAAAACTTTTCAAGTAGAAATAGTTTTGAGGGTAGGGAAGTTTCAAAAGTGTAAAGTTCTTGCAATTTTTCCCGAGGGCTTTGGCGAGTTAACTTGCCAACGTTTTTCAAAACAAAGATCGTATGCAGTTAAGGATAATGGATGAGTATGCAAATTCATCAAGTTGATTTTACTTCAGAAAGATCTTTATCGTGAGTACATTTGATCAATAGCTTTAAAACATTTCTCATTGAATTAAAATCCCTTCATTTTTTGTTGCCAAATAGAAAAATCACTTTTCCCATTAAAGGGTTCCAAATGATAACCGATGCACCACCATATTCACGATAAAGCCACAGAGGATATCACAAGAATATAGCACAAAGCAGGTATCACAGCTATCAAATAACACAGCAGAAGCAACATATAAGTGGACCACACAGAGTCTAATGACAACAGAAAATAAGGGGCAAATAATGGACCACACAGAGTCCAATACTAATCAAGATAAGCAAGAAAAAACACACAGGACCACACAGAGTCCAAGAGAACCAAGATCAACAGAAAGTAAAGCTAGGTGGATTCCCTTCGCACCTCAGGATTCCACTGCACTCAAGGCACATGGTCAAGAGGCTAATGCTCAGGGTTTCCCTAAACTAAGTACTAAACTGAAAGTAGATGAGAGAAAAGAGGGTAAAAAAGAATCTTACAACCAGGAGCCTGTCCTGGGTTCTCACCACAACCAAATTCACCAGGGAGCCAACAGATCACCAAGAAGCCCAAGAACCAGAAGCACCAACCCACCACGAGGCAGATAGGCGCTCTGATACCACTGTTGGGTATCTATCTGCCTCTAAATAGATTGATACACGGAGTACCAAATAGCAAATGTTACAGACTCAATAAGAACCTATTAACACAAGTAATACTCTAGACTCTTTTCGTAAAGTAAAGTACAAATGATGAAACCGAAAGTAAATGAGAGTATAACACAAAATATAACGGATAAAACCCCAAGGTCCGAATATTGAAAATTATTCGGCTCAAGACCAGTTTTTCCCAAACCACAAAGCTGTCACCAGAGATTCAACCAAAGAACCAAGAAATGGAACCCAAGCAGCCACGCCAACAAAAGCCCTCAAGAACCCAAAGTGTTTGAACCCTCGAAACCGGAAGAAAACCCTAGAAAACCCCTCAAACCACCCAAACCCTAATATCACTCAGAAATAGGGAAATCGTCCACAGAGGAAGTGAACAAGTTAGATTACACTCAGATCTAACACTATCACCTCAAGAATCACACAGAAATCCAACAAGGTGGTGAGATTTCTAGAGAGAGAGAGCTCGGAGAAACTCAGAGAAGAATCGAGAGAGAAGAGAGAGAAAATCACAGAGAATTGTGAATTAGGGTTCGGGGTTGGGGAGATTAAATAGGGTTAATGAACGAACCAGATCACACGGCAAGAATGGACGGACAGGATGAGAAGCAAAGGATCCGCGGACCAAGCTTCCTGATCCCGATCCAAACCGCGACCCGGTTCACAAACGGATTAAACCCAATGGGTCAAGTTGCATAATGGGTCACGACTTGGGCCATGGATTGTTAATAACTGGATCATACAAAATGGGCCAACCAATACAACACTTCTATTGATTTTTCTCAAATTTGGCTTGTTACAAAATGAACAAGACACCCCTATTATACTAGACAACTTCCTAACCAATAGTTAGGATTTATTTGACCTAATGCCTATAATTCATCCATTAGAATCATCCTCCAAAATATCTACTTTTCTAGAAGTTTCTATAAGCTTTCCTCAAATAATATCTAAGATATTTTCTCAAGACTTATCTAGAGAAATTCTAGAATTTGGTCCATTTGGGCTTAGACTCTAATTTTATCTTTTAACTCAATAATTTATTTTCAAGCCCAATATTATTTGGACCCAAATCAAGTTTATATTCCAACATCCCCCTAAAACTTGATTTATCATTCCTAAAAACTTCTAAATCGACGGAAGTCGTCATGCTTGAGTGGTTTGGTAAAGATATCCATAATGTATTCTTGAGACTTCACATACTCCACTTGCACGTCCTTTCTTGAAATGCATTCTCGTATGTAGTGGTAGCGAGTGTCAATGTGCTTGCTTTGGTCATGAAACACCGGATTCTTTGCCAATTCCATACCTGACTTGTTGTCGACACAAATTTTATTTGGCACTTCTTGTGGCCATCCCAATTCCTTCAACAAATTTTTCAGGAAAATTGCATGGCAAACGCAAGATGTAGAAGCTACGTACTCGGCTTCACAGATTGAAAGAGTGACTATTGACTGCTTCTTTGACATCCAAGTGAATGTAGTGTCTCCCATGAAGAATATAAAGCTAGTAGTAATTTTTCGATAATCTACATCTCCAGACCAATCACTATCACTATAATCAACAAGTTTATAATCATTAGTTGTTGAATAAAATAATCCGAAATTGATCGTACCTTTGAGATAACGAAGAATTCTTTTAACAGCCTTCATGTGAGTAGTGGTTGGATTTTCTATGTAGCGACTTACAAGTCCTGTGGCATAAAGAATGTCCGGTCTTGTGCACATCAAATACCACAAACTTCCAACTAAACTCTTGTATAGTGTTGGGTCCACATTTTCTTCTCTATTATCCTTTGATAACTTGATTCGTCACTCCACTGGTGTGTTAATCGGCTTGCAGTCAATCATCTTGAACTTCTTGAGAATCTCCTTCACGTAGCCTTATTACGAGATGAAAATCCCATCGTCTTGTTGTTTAACTTCAACACAGAGGTAATACACCATAAACTCGATATTAGTCATCTCAAATTCTCTGATCATTGCTTTTTTGAACTTTTCAAACATGTCTGGATTATTCCCTGTGAAGACCAACTCGTTCACATAAACACACGGACAAGACGTCATCTTTTTTGACTTTGACATAAAGTGCATGTTCGTGCGGGCATTTAGTGAAACCATTCTATTGCAAGTATTTATTGATCCTGCTATTCCATGCCCGTGGTGCTTGATTTAATCCGTATAGAGCCTTCTTGAATTTCAATACTTTATCTTCTTGATTCTTCACCACATAGCCTTTTGGCTGCTCAATTTAGACTTCTTCCTTCAAAACTTCATTTAAGAAAGCCGACTTTACATCTATCTGGTGAATACCCATAATAGTGTGATATCGTCTATCCTCTCGGTGTTCTCATAAAGATCTTCTAGACTCCTTGCACGAGTTATGTCTCTTTCATTTAGAAATGATGGTGGCGAGTCTCCTTCAGCCGTTGATTGTGAAGTGGATGGAGTGGTTGGCTCTTGTTGTGCCTCTGTAGTTGGCTCGATTAGTCTTGACTCATTTTCTTCAAAATTAGGAAAGAATTGAAGTCGTTTTGGGAGAAAAAATCCCATTCTGATTTTTCGTCAAACTCCACATCGCGAATTATTACGAGTTTCTTAGTGTTGGATTATATAACTTATTGTAAGTCCAAGCGGCTACGATAATTTAGAGGAGGGGGGTGAATAGATTATCTCCATCTTTTCGATTATGCCCTCTTTTTCAAACAAAACAAGCCAAGACAATAATAAAGGTGCAGGAAGTAAACAACACGCGTCGATTTATAGAGGTTCAACCCACCTAGGGCCTAATCCTCTACCACCCCAGTATCTCCGGGATGGATTTCAAAAAGAAAAAAGGATTTTATTAATTACCAAAATTAATACAACACCTTACAACATCACCTTGAAGAGCACCACACTCTTCTATAACACCACCTTCGAGATTACCACAATCTCTCTTGGAGATTACCACAATCTCCAACGGCACCTTGTGAAGATTACCACAATCTTCAACCTTGAAGAATACTAAATTCTTCAACACCTCAATAATAAGATCACCACAATCTTCTTGCACCTATCACCTAGATCATCCAAGTGTGTTCTTACTACAAGAACACTCGCAAGGATATCTTGTGTTGAATGATAACCCAATTTCAAGATTACAACTCGATAATGAATGATACAAATTTGAGTGCAAGTGTAATCAAGAATAGCCTAGACCTCAAGAATGTGAAAGTGATAAGCTAGGCAAATTACAACAAGAATAATGACAATATAAGACCAAGTGTTTGCTTGAATATTTCTTGTTGTGTTGTATTGTTCTCTCTTGTTATTATGCTTCAAATCTTCCTCTATTTATAGGAGATGATTGATACTTGATAGGCTCCTCTTGGAATCTGATATGTACAAAGCAATTGCAATTAAAATCAAGATTACAGCTGTTAGAAATCAATCCCACAAATTAAGGAAAAGCTGTCTGCTGCACAACGGTTAGAATTTTGCGGTCAAAACATAGGGCGACCGATCGCGCACAAATAAGATTTGAAAAGAACACAGCAAAAATCACACGGGGTGACCGGTCCAGGGGGTGGTCGACCGGTCGCCCAGGGGTGCGACGGGTCGCCCCCTAGGTGGACCGGTCCCCCTGACCATTTTTGAGAGTCCCGTGAGTTCTGTTTCAAGAAACTCATTCCTGTGTACTGTCGCCTTCTTGGTCGACCTGACCGACTCCGAAATGAAATGTTGTCCGATTTTTGTCGAAAATAAACATCAAGAAATACTCCGAAAAATTAGTAAAAACATTTCAAACCGATCGGGAGTATTTTGGACAACATTAGAAATATAGTTTTGATGTAAGAACACATTAACACAAAATCATCAAAAGTATTGTCCAATATAAACTTCAAGAAATACTCCGAAAAATAGTAAAAACATTTTAGATCGATCGGGAGTATTAGGACAACATTTAGAAACATAGTTTCAATGTAAAAACCCATTGACACAAAATCATTAAATGTGTTGTCCAATATTGTCGAAAATAAACTTGAAGAAATACTCCGGAAAATATTAAAACCATTTTAAATCATTTAGGAGTATTTGGACAACCTTTAAAAACATTGTTTTGGTATAAAAACAAAATCATCAAAATCATGATAAAACCATTTATTAAATAATCTCCCCCTTTTTGATGATTACAAACCAAAACAATTTTAACGAGGTCAGTTTTGAAATCAAAACAATTTTACCGGTTAAAAAGAACTATCCGTTGTGAGCGACAACATTCCACGCAATATAATCACAAGGATGGGAGTAGAGATATTCAAATACATATAGCAAAAGCTCCCCCTATCAATATGCACAACAAGAGTAATGTAAAAGCAATCAACCACAAGCTAAAAGCTTAGCTTTTACATATTGGTCTTAAGTACAAGAGCTTATAAGCTCCCTCTGTCAACAAAATATCATTAGACAAGTATATAAGTCCATAATACAACAGACGTACTAAATATGATACACAACCATATGGCTTTTAATAGCCACAACTTTTAGCTTCTTATCTCAAGCTTATTTTAGCTTCTATGAGCTAATAAGCTTATAACCTGTTTCTCCCCCTTTGGAATCATCAAAAAGAATGTTAGCACGATAAAAATATCATATAATCATATCAAAGTGTGCAACCAAACCGATGTATCGAGCTATTTGAACATTGGAGCTTATAATCCAAATAGGAGGTAAAAGTCGATCATACGACTTGTAGAAGCTTATGAAAACTCATTAGATTTGCAAGAACATGATCTCTATAAATATATAAGACATTTGAAACCGAGAGAATCATGTAGGTGATGAATTTTTCATTGAAACGTTTTATCGAACACTTGGCGGGCGTTAAAAATAGATGAAGATATATATAGCCCTTGTAAATGTAATCAAGCCAAGTTTTTCATCACAAAAAGCAATTTTATAAATATCATCCATCAACAATCATCATGCTCAACACAAATATATAACAATTTGCATCAAGAAATATACATAAAAGCCAAGTTCTCAAGGGTTCAACCCAATTGAGATAAAGAAGTAGAATTCTTACCATTCAATCGGTAAAGACGAGCAATGATGATGATAATCGAGCTAGATAATCCCCAAAATATGAAATTTATGCAGCAAAACTCATTTGGAGTGAAATGTGTGTGCAAATGTGAAAGGGGTCGAAATAGAGACGATTTTAACCAAACTTACACAGTGGGCAACCGATCAAGGGCTTGGGCGATCGGTCGAGCAGGAGGGCGACCGGTCAACCCCTGCCCTGGCAGCCCACTGGTTCAATTCTATTTTCAAAATACGAAATTTGATCCAAAAATCCGATTTTTCGCCTCTGAGTTTTAAAAATGTGCAAAATGCAAACGTAGACCTCATTCAATATACATTACGTCATAATCAAGCTCGAAATGAGGCAAAAGACTCGTCGGTTAAAAACAAATGTCCGCGAGTTTTCTTTGAGACGGAATTAAACACATCTCAAATTTTTGTTTAAGAAGCTCAATCCCTTAGAAAAAGATATCGAATCTCAATATGTTTAGTTAGATTATGATGAACCATATTTTAAAAAATTATTATCACCGGACTTGTTATCCCGAAAATAAGAACGTTTTAAGACTTTGGATACAACAAGTCATAAGAAAAAGTGCATTTCAAATATTTGAAAAATTTCTTTTAACGGCACTTTAATGAGATTCGTGTGATAGTTTTTGAAGTCGAGCATATAGACGTAATGCATATGGAATGTCGAGTCTATAGGAGTAATAAAAGTGAATGAACATACCTAGAATTTGTTTGTCGTCCGATATGCCTTCCTCAACCTTTGTCAATCTTTACATGGTAGTCATAGAGGTTGAGATGGTTCTTTCTTCTTCAATGCCTCACTTCTTATTTTGTATACTTTGAGTGTGGAATGTAACCACCTTCTTGGCATTGTTGAACTTGAATTTCAATGAAGAAATTGAGCTCCCCTCATCATGATCATCTTAGGTTCACCTTGCATTGACTTAGAAAAATATCTTGCACAAATATTCATGAGTAGCTCCAAACATAAATTTGCACAAGTAAACAATCTTGCCCTTTTTCAAAAACAAAGAAAGTAGATTAACTTTACCTCTTGTAAAATCATTTTGCAAAAGTAGCTAAGTCTATCAAACCATACATGGGGTGCTTGTTTTAAACATAATAAGACCTTTTATAAAAATCATTTTGGCCTATAAAAATCTATCAAACCACGGTTGTTTTACATAGACTTCTTCTAGAATAAAAACCGTTTAGAAAATTAGATTTAACATCCATTTGGTAAAGCTTGAAATTTTCTTAAAACAAGAATGGGCAAGTAGAATGCGAATAGCTTCTAAATGTGCTACGGGTGCAAATGTATCATCAAAATCAATACCTACTTCTTGACAATACCATTGAGCTACTAACCTTGTCTTGGTCATTTATCTTGTTCGAAAATACCAAAAATTCCTGCAAAATCTTATCAAGACATCTTGCACAAGAGCATAGTAATATCGAATAATAGAGACATTATAGCAAGTAACACATACTATGCTTAAAGAAAATCATCAAGAATATAATACAACATGTAAGTTCAAATAAGCTTATAGAAAGCTATATAAGGTCTCTTTTAAAATTTGAAACTCCGAGAGCAAATAGTTGAGACCTCATTAAAAAGAAGTATTTGAACAAGAGTTGGCAAAGCAAATATGCGCAATCAAATATCGAATAGTGCCTTTCAAAAAATCAAAAAAATCCTTTTTTAATGGCACTTGTGTGAAATATTTTGAAATAACATGAAAAAACAAGCACATAGGCATATGACAAAAATATATCGAGTCTATAAGATGAATACCAATGATGAGCGTACCTCGATAGTTTAACATCTCTTGAAGAGGATGACGAAATATATATCCTGCATATATCTTAAACAACTCTAGTACAAAGCAACATGATACAAGTGTAGGATAAAAACAATATATGTCACAAGTATACTTATGCCAAGAGAATCCATAGGAGATTATAAAACACAATAGTTAAAGCAAATGCACAAGTGTTTTAAAAACATCATGCAAGGTCTTCTTTTCAAAAATATTTTGAAACTCACAAATATATTGAAGACCTAAATTTTAAAAATAAATTTTTAAAACTAATTTTGAAAAATCATTTTACAATTATGACCCAAATAAAATCATGCATGATAATAAAATACATATTTAAATAGGAAGATACGATTTACCAATTACGCCATTTCCATGGGTTGTGCCGTTTCCATTGTTGATGATATCTTCCCATTCGAAAATCATCTTGTTGATGATAGCTTCTCCAATTGCTCCATCTCCAAGGAATATGTCCTTCCCATTGTTGATAATGTCGTTCTCTTGGAAATTCATTGTGGTGATGTCTTCTCCTTTGATCAAATGAAATGGGCATTTGATGTCTTCTTGACGGTATGAATTTTCCTTGATTCCGCCGGGTACCTAATATGACATTGCTTTGTGGTACCCTCAAATGTTTGGGTCGTTTGGGATTAGCTTTGAGACTTTTAGGTCTCCAACAATAATTAGAGCTATTTCTAGCCAAGTATTTACCGTATGACCCTTTTTACCACAATAGAAGCATGTAATAATTCTAGAAGTGTAATGACCAACATGCTTAGAGACTTGACTATTTTTCATATGATTAACAACATTAGGCTTATGGTCAAGTCCTTGTTTCAATTTATCACAACTATGAATATCAACAATATCGGTCATTTTATTGGTACTCAAGTTGGATTTTGATAAATCCTTTTTCATGCAATTAATATCCTCAACAAGAGTACTATTTTATTTTTCAAGGTTTCTAACCTTGTCAAGTGTGGTGGTATGAGCACATGATAGTGATTCATAGGAGGTAAACAAACTATCCTTATCATTTTTCAAAGTATTGAATTCCTTTTTCAATTTTTTGTATTTAACAAGCAAGCTTTGGAATTCATTTTGAAGCGCATCATAATCATTGAGCAAATCACTATAATCATTTTGCAATTCATTGTCATAAGAAGTAGATGGTTTAGAACTTACCTCGTTTTCTTCGAAGCCCATAAGACAACGTTCGTTTTCATCATCGTTGGAAGTTGTAGGAAGCTCATCCCATGTTGTTGGGTTTGAGATTGTACCCATTTGAGAAGTAGATGCTTTTGAGTGGCTCCTTTCATTTGCATATACTTCTTCTAATTTTCTCCATGCTTCATGAGCCAATTTAATTCCTACAAGATGATCATATTCCAAAATGGCAAGTGAACAATAAATAATATTAAGAGCTTTACCATTTAAGGAGATGATTTTCTTCTCTTCATCATTGAGCTCTTTGAAGCCTTTGGAGGTGTGTAGTGTATCCATCATAGGAATGTATTCTCCATTGACGATCGTGTTCCAAATATCAAACCCGCAACCTTGTAGATAACATTCCATTCTTTCTTTCCAAAATATAAAATTTTTGGAATCAATTAATGGTGTCTTGGTGGTGGAGGCGGCGGTAAGGTAGACTTCATTCGTAGCCGGTGATCGTTTCTCTTTACACGCGATGTGAAACGAGCTTGCCAAAGAGGCTCTGATACCACTTGTAAGTCCAAGCGGCTACGATAATCTAGAGGGGGGGTGAATAGATTATATCCATCTTTTCGATTATGCCCTCTCTTTCGAACAAAACAAGCCAAGACAACAATAAAGGTGCAGGAAGTAAACAACACGCGTCGATTTATAGAGGTTCAACCCACCTAGGGCCTAATCCTCTATCACCCCAGTATCTCCGGGATGGATTTCAAAAGGAAAAAAAGGATTTTATTAATTACCAAAATTAATACAACACCTTACAACATCACCTTGAAGAGCATCACACTCTTCTATAACACCACCTTCGAGATTACCACAATCTCTCTTGAAGATTACCACAATCTCCAACGGCACCTTGTGAAGATTACCACAATCTTCAACCTTGAAGAATACCAAATTCTTCAACACCTCAATAAGAAGATCACCACAATCTTCTTGCACTTATCACCTAGATCATCCAAGTGTGTTCTTACCACAAGAACACTCACAACGATATCTTATGTTGAATGATAACCCAAATTCAAGATTACAACTCGATAATGAATGATACAAATTTGAGTGCAAGTGTAATCAAGAATAGCCTAGACCTCAAGAATGTGAAAGTGATAAGCTAGGCAAATTACAACAAGAATAATGATAATATAAGACCAAGTGTTTGCTTGAGTATTTCTTGTTGTGTTGTATTGTTCTCTCTTGTTATTATGCTTCAAATCTTCCTCTATTTATAGGAGATGATTGATACTTGACAGACTCCTCTTGGAATCGATATCTACAAAAAATTGCAATTAAAATCAAGATTATAGCTATTAGAAATCAATCCCACAAATTAAGGAAAAGTCAGTCACGCACAATGGTTAGAATGTTGCTGTCAAAACATAGGGCGACCGGTCGCGCACAAATAAGATTTGAAAAGAACACAGCAAAAACCACACGGGGTGACCGTTCCAGGGGGTGGTCAACCGGTCGCCCAGGGGTGCGACCGGTCCCCCTGACCATTTTTGAGAGTCCCGTGAGTTCTGTTTCAAGAAACTCATTCCCAGGTACCGGTCGATTTCTTGGTCGACCGGTCGACCTCCGAAATGAAATGTTGTCCGATTTTTGTCGAAAATAAACCTCAAGAAATACTCCGAAAAATTAGTAAAAATATTTTAAACCGATCGGAAGTATTTTGGACAACATTGGAAATATAGTTTTGATGTAAGAACACATTAACACAAAATCATCAAAAGTATTGTCCAATATAAACTTCAAGAAATACTCCGAAAAATAGTAAAAACATTTTAGATCGATCGGGAGTATTATGACAACATTTAGAAACATAGTTTCAATGTAAAAACCCAATGACACAAAATCATTAAATGTGTTGTCCAATATTGTCGAAAATAAACTTGAAGAAATACTCCGAAAAATATTAAAACCATTTTAAATCATTTAGGAGTATTTGGACAACCTTTAAAAACATTGTTTTGGTATAAAAACAAAATCATTAAAATCATGATAAAACCATTTATCAAACAATCTCCCCCTTTTCGATGATTACAAACCAAAATAATTTTAACGAGGTCGATTTTGAAATCAAAACAATTTTACCTTAAAAAGAACTATCCGTTGTGAGCGACAACATTCCACGAATATAATCACAAGGATGGGAGTAGAGATATTCAAATACATATAGCAAAAGCTCCCCTATCAATATGCACAACAAGAGTAATGTAAAAGCAATCAACCACAAGCTAAAAGCTTAGCTTTTACATATTGGTCTTAAGTACAAGAGCTTATAAGCTCCCCCTGTCAACAAAATATCATTAGACAAGTATATAAGTCCATAATACAACAGACGGACTAAATATGATACACAACCATATGGCTTATAATAGCCACAACTTATAGCTTCTTATCTCAAGCTTATTTTAGCTTCTATGAGCTAATAAACATAACCTGTTTCTCCCCTTTGGAATCATCAAAAAGAATGTTAGCACGATAAAAACATCATATAATCATATCAAAGTGTGCAACTAAACCGATGTATCGAGCTATTTGAACATTGGAGCTTATAATCCAAATAGGAGGTAAAAGTCGATCATACGACTTGTAGAAGCTTATGAAAACACATTAGATTTGCAAGAACATGATCTCTATAAATATATAAGACATTTGAAACCGAGAGAAACATGTAGGTGATGAATTTTTCATTGAAACGTTTTATCGAACACTTGGCGGGCGTTAAAAATAGATGAAGATATATATAGCCCTTGTAAATGTAATCAAGCCAAATTTTTCATCACAAAAAGCAATTTTATAAATATCATCCATCAACAATCATCATGCTCAACACAAATATATAAGAATTTGCATCAAGATATATACATATAAGCCAAGTTCTCAAGGGTTCAACCCAATTGAGATAAAGAAGTAGAATTCTTACCATTCAATCGGTAAAGAGGAGCAATGATGATGATAATCGAGCTAGATAATCCCCAAAATATAAAATTTATGCAGCAAAACTCATTTGGAGTGAAATGTGTGTGCAAATGTGAAAGGGGTCGAAATAGAGAGGAAAAACATCAAAATGGCAAAATACAAGAACAGAGACGATTTTAACCAAACTTACACAGTGGGCGACCGGTCGAGCAGGTGGGCGACCGGTCGACCCCTGCCCTGGCAGCCCACTGGTTCAATTCTGTTTTGAAAATACGAAATTTGATCCAAAAATCCGATTTTTCGCCCCTGAGTTATAAAAATGTGCAAAATACAAACGTAGGCCTCATTCAATGTACATTACGTCATAATCAAGCTCAAAATGAGGCAAAAGACTCGTCGATTAAAAACAAATGTCCGCGAGTTTTCTTTGAGATGGAATTAAACACATCTCAAATATTTATTTAAGAAGCGCAATCCCTTAGAAAAAGATATCGAATCTCAATATGTTTAGTTAGATTATGATGAACCATATTTTAAAAAATTATTATCACCGGACTTGTTATCCCGAAAATAAAAATGTTTTAAGACTTTGTATACAACAAGTCATAAGAAAAAGTGCCTTTCAAATATTTGAAAAATTTCTTTTAACGGCACTTTAATGAGATTCGTTGGGATAGTTTTTGAAGTCGAGCATATAGACGTAAGGCATATGGAATGTCGAGTCTATGGGAGTAATAAAAGTGAATGAACATACCTCGAATTTGTTTGTCGTCCGATATGCCTTCCTCAACCTTTGTCAATATTTACATGGTAGTCATAGAGGTTGAGATAGTTCTTTCTTCTTCAATGCCTCACTTCTTCTTTTGTATACTTTGAGTGTGGAATGTAACCACCTTCTTGGCATTGTTGAACTTGAATTCCAATGAAGAAATTGAGCTCCCCTCATCATGATCATCTTAGGTTCACCTTGCATTGACTTAGAAAAATATCTTGCACAAATATTCATGAGTAGCTCCAAACATAAATTTGCACAAGTAAACAATCTTGCCCTTTTTCAAAAACAAAGAAAGTAGATTAACTTTACCTCTTGTAAAATCATTTTGCAAAAGTAGCTAAGTCTATCAAACCATACATGGGGTGCTTGTTTTAAACATAATAAGGCCTTTTATAAAAATCGTTTTGGCCTATAAAAATCTTTCAAACCCCGGTTGCCAAAGTAGCTAAGTCTATCAAACCATACATGGGGTGCTTGTAATAATGCATATTATATAATATAAAATATAATAAATATGTGATATTATAGTGGGAAGTGTAGGGTCCACAAAAAGTTGTTCAGAGGTTTTTGGATTGTGGAGAAAAATGTAGGGTTTTTTTCTTCTTGAGGTTTTTATGATGTGGCACCATGGGCTCCACCAAAAATAAGTTTGCAGAGGTTTTTAGAAACTTGGCATTGGAGATGCCCTTAACTGCTAACCGTCCTGATATCATGTATAGTGTGTGTTTGTATGCTTGTTATCAAGCCAATCCTAAGATCACTCATTTGAAAGCCTTGAAAGGAATTATTCGATATGTTGGAAGTACTACTAATCGAGGAATTTGGTATACTAAAGATACAAATACTAATCTAGTTGGATTTAGTGATTCGGATTGGGCTGGAGACGTAGATGATATAAAAAGTACGACAAACGGTTGTTTCTACCTAGGAAATAATTTGGTGTCGGTATGACAAATAAGTAAATAAAATTGTGTTTCTCTTTCAACCGCTGAATCGAGTATGTTATTGTTGGGAGTTGTTATTCTCAATTACTCGGATGAATCAAATGATTCAGGATTATGGTCTTCATAGTGATATCTTAACCATTTATTGTGATAATTACAGTGTTACTGATATTTCACAGAATCCAGTACAACACTCTCGCACAAAACACATAGACATAAGATATCATTTTATTCGTAATTTGGTTGAGAAGAACATTATTCGCATAGAGTACATTAGAACTGAAAATCAGTTGGCTGACATTTTCACCAAAGCTTTAGATTTTGAGAGATTGTCCACTATGAGGAAGTCTATTGCTTTGTGTGCTATTTGACACTGTCTCTGAAAGTGTGGCACACTCACAGTAACACTCGTTGCAACACCCTTACACTCTTGTATATATTTTCTTTTTGCTTTTTGTATTCATGCATTAGATAGATTTGCATTTGCATGACTGAATTAGTTTGACAGAGTTCTGGTAATGTACCCATGATTGTTCACTTGATAAGCTGGTGTGAGTTGATGTTTCCAATCTACATAATTCCTGCTATTTACCCAGGCGATGAGTTTAAAAAAAAATTGAACATGTTTTGAGGTCTTTAAGGGAAACAACTACCTACCCACTGAGTGTAGCTAATCCTTTTGACCAATTCTAACAAATTTAAAATTATTTAAAGCAGCATGATCTTGTGAGAAAAAGCTACCATTGGGATTTATGTGAAAGTTACCCATAGGATAAATTTGGCATGATTCTTTAAAAATAATAATAATAACTCGAAAAATCTATTTGTTGGGTATGCGGATAACAATTCATTGAATCGGCGTAAAGGTGTCTCTCAAGGTGTTATAACACTTGGTACAAAGTCAGCTGATATAAGTCCCCCACTTTTGTGTGCGATTTTTTTTGTCACATATCTAGGCATATGCATATTTGGTGAAATTATAAGAATAACTGAAATTCGGATTCCCTTGGATTGTATGTGATCTTGGATTTTCTTTCATAAATTATTGGATTCCTTGGTATTTTATGTCTTGTGGTATATGGATTGTGATATACTTGGAATGATTTGAAATATATTCCGCATAATCTTATCTATATTTGAGGTTAAGTATTTCATTATTTTCAAAGACTTAAAATTCAAAATCAATTTGAAAAGATTTTCATCCCTATATTTAAGGATCCGTTTTTTTGTTGGTATTTGATTCAATTGGGATTCTCAAGAATTCCTCCTATTAGGAGGCTGACTGACATATTTCTTTCCATCAAATCACTCTGCTTCACATTATATTCTCCCTACTTTTCTCATATTCTTTCTCTTCCTATTATTTCCTCTCGATTTTACTATGCATCTTCCAGGTTTTCTTTCTCAGCTAAATCTTGTGATTCTCTTTTCTCTTCTTGTTGCATATTCTACTAATCAAATATGAAGAGGGTATTTTCAGGAATTGCAGGGATTTTTAGTCTGATATCGAGTCCAACATCATCTTCATCGTCCTCACAGGCATCTGGGTCCATTCCTTTGAACCAATAAAAATTAAAGAGAGAAACCTCTATGGCTGATCCACAAACAGAACCTATGGTCCAATCCACTCATTCTCCAATAGTTGTAGGTGTTGAAACGAGTGTTGCAACACCCCCTACATCATCCTCTGCCCCGTTGTCTGAAACCCCTGTTGAAAAAACTACTATTGTTGCTCCAATGGAAAAACTCCCAAAATCACCTGAACATTCCACTCCGATTCCAGAATCCACGGTGTTACCTGAAACCATCACATCTACAGAAGAAATTCCATTTGAAAACCCTACAAGTATTGATAAAAAGACAGCAATGGCGATTATCCCTGAAGCACCGACTCTGATTAGTGTTTTTCCTCCTGGGAATCTAGAAAACGTGATCAATCTGGATGATCTCCCTGATTTGGACGAGCAAGAAAAACCCTCGAACCCTAAAAAATCAATTTTGGAAAAGTGGGTTTTTTTCTCTGCTCGATCTTTCGGTGGTGGCTCTCCATCCCAAGGCCAACTAAATGAGAAAAGAAGATCGTGAGACGGTCTTCAAAGAAAAGGAGAACCATCTTTGTTTCCAGACATCCCTTTGCGGCCCGGTTCGATGATGATGTCTCCAGGTTTGTCATGTAAAAAGGTCAAGAACCGTAAGAAGTTGATCCAAGAAAACCCCACCAAGAAGGCTCGGCAAGAGACCTCCCGGTCAAGAAAGGTTCTAAATCTACTCCAAGCAAGAAGAGTACATGCTCTGGGTATGGGTCTAGCAAGAGAGGACAAGGGAGTTCCTCGAAAAAGGTTCTACGGATGAAGGGGCCGAGATTTTGGAATCATTGAAATAAGTCTTGGGCCAAGTACGAACGGCGGTCGGTAAAGTGTTGTAACACCTTGCAATACCTTCTCTCGGTCGGAGGAAATATCGTAATCGGATAATTCCGGATGATGAGGATTTCGATGCCAAAAAGGAAGATGATCATTATCGTCATCCCGATCCAATTTGGTGCCTAAGACGGAGATTGAGAAAAAGGAACATGGTGTTCCTTAGAGTGTTCGTACTCTTCTACAACACCCAACTCTGCTGTGATGTCTGAGTCAGCTACAACACCTCACTCTGCGCATCTCCCGAGTCCTCTCACGCCTTTGCTTCGAGTATGAGATAAGTAAAGCTTTGTCTGATTCTTTTTATACTGAAACTGCTTCTACCTGTTTTGAAAATTTGAATGATAGAAATATTTTTTGTGAAAAGAGGATAAATTATGTTATTTTTGAAAAGTATAATATCATTTGACTATTTCAAAAGAGGAATTTAACGAGCATCTTGTGATTCTTGCCATGCCATTTGTTAGAAATGTAGTTTTAGAGTTTTATGCCAATTTGGAGTCAATTGCTATGAATAGAAGGTTAGCTAAGTATGGGAAAGTGTATGTTCATAAGAAGAATTATGACTTATCTCCAAGTGTCATTAAAACTTTCTTTGGAACACCTAACTTCGAAGAAGTATCACTGATAGATGATTATAATGAGGTGGTTTGCACGATTAATGCAAATAAGGTTACCTCTTGGCCTGTCCACCCTGCAAAATTACCTTCTTCTAAGTTGACTTCTCTCTAATATGTCTTTGCATAAACTCTCTATTCAATATTGGATTCCCACTTCCCACAAAGATTCAATGGCTAAGGAACAAGTTGTGGTTTTGTTCAACGTTAGGACTAAAATTCCATTGAATTTCAGGCATTTGGTCTTTAACTTGGTTATGGATTTTGCGGAATCAAATGTGTCTCATGCTCTTCCTTATCCTTCTCTGATTTATATGATTTTAAGTTCCCGGGTCTTAACATGTGGAGCAATGACACTTTCTCTTAAGAGCCGTAACTCTTCACAATCTCTCACAAGTTGTTCGAAGGAGACAGGGAGAAAGATTTGTCATTTTGATTTCCTGGAGAGGAGGAAGACATGAAGACATTGCTCCTGCTACTACTTCACCTGTTCCTTCCAGTCCACAGGGTGTTCATACGAGTGTTCCTGAAAATGTTTCCAACACCTCTAACATCCCTTCACCTGCATTTGACATTTCTTCTACTATATCTATTGCTATGAACTTTATGCAGGGACAATTTGCATTTCCTGACCAACAAATTGTATTGGCAAAACAACATATCCAAGATCTACGAACAATTCAAAGCTCACATCAATAGCTTGCTCTCACCTCTTTCTAGACAAAAAGGGAGATGGAGCTGAAGGAGGTGCTCAAATAAGTGTTGAGCCTAGTACAAGTGGGGGGGAGCTAGTTCAAGTGGTGCCAGGAAGGAGCGATCTTGACATGGACATGGAATTTGATTTCAAAGATGAATCGTATAAGTTTGACAAATGATGATTCTGGTGTATTTGACTAAACAATGTTGCTCTGTTTTCTTTTGCTTTGATCATTTTTTGTTTAGGTTTTATGCTCTGATACACTAATATTTTTGTTTTGAATCGTTTGATGATCGACACTTCGTGTTTCTTTACTACTTTTCAACTACTTGATAATAGTACTTTGAATTCGAAGTTAGCATTCGATATTCTTGACTTTATACTTTGTTACCATTTATGAGTACTAATTATTTTCTGCGCAGTCTTAAGAGTTTATTGAAGTGTTATAACATCCGTAACAACAATTTTCGAAAGCGGTCGATTTTTGATTAAGGGGAGAAATTTTTTAACTCGATTTTTTAATTAAGGGGGAGTTACTTGTTTTCTAAATCCTATGATTGATTTTCCATGTTTTGTCCAGAAAGGCAAAAAGGGGGAGAATGTTAGATCTTTGTATTTCACACGTCATCTAATATTTTTCTTTATTTTTGGAAATTCTAATTTTAAGTGTTTTGACTTTCTATGTTACTTCATATAATAGGATTTATTAAATAAGGAAAGTTTATTTATAAAAGGATTGTTTTAAAACTTGACTCTCAAGTATAATTTTGATATGGAAAGATCTTATTCCCTAATATTTTAGGTCATATTGATAAGTAAGGATTCTAGAATCTGAGATATTGAATCCCACTTCTATTATATCTCCCTTTCCATGTTTTGTAGGGACTTGGAGACTTGAAGGATTGCCTATATAAAAATATCGTCCCTCACATATTCAAACACGCAGAATTACACACTAAGAGAGAAGCATACACGAGAGATTAAGAGAGTTCTAGTTATGTGCGAAGAAACAATGTTCGATATATTGCATTAATCAAAGTGTTACACGAAGTGCTGCTGCTATTTTAGTCTAACATCTTTGAATATTGAGAGTTTTTGTTTCTTTGATTTTCATTCATCGTCTGTTTTCATAGAATTTCTGAATAGTCTATATTCTTTCTTTTTGGACGAGTTGTTTTACATAGTATAGATCTACTAATATATAGGAGTTTTAATAAGTTTTGTACTAGTTGAGTCATTTATGTTGAAATCTATAATCGATACGATCAACTAGTGAAGTTTTCACCCTCGACACGTTTACAAGTATTTTTATACTTGCGTACAAATTTTATCTCTGTGTTTTTATTATCCGCAAGTTGGTATAAATGTTCTCACACATATAACAACACTTTATTTTGAGTGTGTTATTCTTGAATGTTGGGACCTATAAAATTATCGTCGAGATTTTAAATATTCTAAATGTGGACTTAGCTATCTCACAATAATTTATAAATCATGTATTCAATATGATCTTGGATTATATATTGGTATCAGAGTCATGTTAATAAATTCGTATAAATCATTGAATTCTGATACATATTTTTAGTGCTTGTGATTCAAAAAAAAAATACTATTAAAAATAGTATGAAACATGAATATGCTATTCCAACAAATTTAGATTTGGTTAATAGATGGACAATCGCTAAGATTGAACCAAATGAACAATATATTAATTTGACGAAGAGATGACAAGGCTTCTTATCTGCGTGGAATCTTTGTAAAGGTCAAAGTTTTTTTTTTTTGAAAACAATGGAATACCATTAACTAGAGGCTAAAGCCTCAGAAGGAACCGTGTCAAGTACATGAGGAGGAGCACTTCCAGAATAAGATTCAGGACACTCTGACGACAAAGCAAAACGAGCAACCAAGTGGGCTAGGACATTGGTTTTCGTAGGAATGAAAGAAAACAAAAACTCAGAAAACTCTCTACTAATAATTAAGATATCTTGAACGAGACCTCCTAGGTAGGAGAGGTCAGGGGAATTGTTTTTCAACCCATTGGCTAGTGTAAGACAATCGGTTTCCAGGTGGAGACGAGTCAGGTTCATATTGCGCGCAGTTTTCAATGCCTCACGACATACCAAAGTGCTTAGTTATTTCAATCGAAACATGTGTGTGAATCGTCTAGCTACAATCTTTCGAACCTCTCTGTTATGATCCTGGCGAAGCATTCCCATTCCCATTCCTTCGATTGTAAGATTGAAGCATCAATATTAACCTTAATCACCCCATATGAGGCTAGTCCGAACACATTCGTGCTCACCGTTGGTTGTTGCACTGTATATTTGTTGTGTGGTCATGTTCTTTTGTAAGATGATAAACATCTCATTGCAATAGAAAAACATTCATTGTGTGGCAAATCTTTTCCTTGAAAATGTAATGTACCATGGAGACCACAACAACACAACAAACAACTCTTCTACGTCCTTCTGCTCAAACTTCGCAATTTCTGTCACCATGTCCAAAGATTGATCTTTGTGGAAATATTGGCTAATTTTTTCAATCGTAATGGAGATGCGCCCCTATAGAAATTACTCCAAGGGTAGTCCCAAAGAGCATGATCGACATCCCGCATCTTCCACAAATTGGATTAATATCCATGTTTCAATTTTTAAGGGACGTCTTAACCGGAGTATACCATGAATGACTTTCCATAAGAAAACCCGAATTTTGGGGGAATTTTGAGACTCCAAATCCATTTCCACACCTTCAATTCTCTTCCCGAACTTGTCGCCATATTGTCCGGGAATTTGCCAGGAGATCGCTATATGGTACCCTGTTTTAACAGAGTATCGACCATTTTTTGTGTAATGCCACGCTATTTTATCCCAGCTCCAAAAGTTGCATAGAGGATTCTCTAGAATATTCCTAGCTTCGTCATGGTTCAACATCGATTGGGTTGTTTCTCTCTCCCACCTATGTTCTTCCATATTGATTAGATCGCTAACCCACATATCTGAAGGAAAATTCCCCGGAGGTTGCTGCAATTTAAACTTGAAATTTTCCGCTAAATGCTAGCTTTATTTCCAATGATCCACCGAATTCCTTCCTGGAGAATAACTCTACCGCTAAAATGCTTTGCCATGTGAAGCTAGGGTTATAGCCTTTTTTAGCGGATAGGAAATCACCATTCAGGAAGTAGTGCGCTTTGAGTATTCGGGCAAGAAGGGAGACATCCTCCTGGATCAAACGCCACCTTGTTTTGCAAGTAGAGCTTGGTTAAAAGCCGAAAGCTCACGAAAAGCAAGCCCGCCATTATTCTCCGCCAAACAAAGAGTGCGCCAAGCTTTCCAATGTATTATTTGTGTGTCGTTTCTTTGTCCCCACCAGAAATATCAATAAGGGAAATAATCTCATTACAAATTTCTCGCGGTAGCAAGAAACAACTCATAACATAAGTCGAGTTTTCTTGAGCCACACTCTTTACGAGCACCATTTTTACGGCCCCTGAAAGGGTACGAGCTTTCCACGTTTTAAGCTTCTTAATGACATGATCTATTAGGGCCTGAAATATCTCTTTCTTGGATCGCACAACACTAGCCGGTAGACCCAAATAAATTGTTTGTTTGTCCACACGTCGAAGAACAATAGTGGTCGCCAAGTCCTCTCCTTTTTCTTGATTAATCCCACCACTGAAGCTCAACTCTGATTTTTTGAAGTTTACTATCTGCCCGGAAGCCTCATTGTACACAAAAATCAAATTCTTTAATTCCTCAAGTTCGTTTCAATTAGCTCTCCCAAATATAACTCTGTTGTGTGTAAAGAAAAGATGTGTGATTGTGTTGCCCTTTGCAAAAGTTCGACCCCGTGAATACTACCTTGGTCTTTGGATAAGTGCTGAAAAAGCTTCTGCACAAAATAAAAATAAATAGGGGGATAGGGAATCGCCTTGGCGAAGGCCGCACGATGGATTAAAAGGAGCTCCAGGGATACCATTACAAAGAACAGAGTAAGAAACAGAGGAAACACATCTCATAATTAGGGAGACAAGGTTAGCGCATATACCAAATTTTAGCATAACTTGCTCAAGAAATAGCCATTCTACCCAATCATAAGCTTTACTCATATCAAGTTTCACGGCAAAAGATCCACGGTTTTTAGCTTTACTGATTTTCATGGCGTGGAAAATTTCAAAAGCGAGGAGTGCATTATCTGTAATGAGACGAACGGGTAAAAATGCTGACTGGCTATGGTGTATGAGGTGGGGAGGGCGACTTTTAATCTGTTAACTATGGTTTAGTGACTATTTTGAAAATGACATTACATAAGCTAATAGATCGAAAGTCACTAGGGGATTCCAGATTTTTTTTATTTCGGATTAGAACGATGTGAGTATTGTTAAGGGGGCCGGGATCAACATTATCATTTAAGATACCTGAATAACGATACAATATCGGATCGAATATGAGGCCGAAAGTTTGATAGAAAAGTGCGGGCATACCATCGGGGCCGGGGCCTTAGACGTGTGCATCTGAGCTAATGTTTTTGTCACCTCTATTTCAGTGAAAGGCGCACATAGATTGTCATTGAGATCGCTCGTAATCTTTGTGTCAATAGCATCAAGGGCCCTGTCCATTCGGAGATTAGTTGTGGTATTAAACAAATTTTGGAAGTAGCCTCTTAAGATCTCAACAATCTGTTCGGGGTCATCCACTCGATTACCAACTCCATCTCTCAGCTATTCGACCATATTTCTTTGTTTTCTCATGTTGGCCACCGTATGAAAAAAATGCCGTGTTCTTGTCACCGTCTTTTATCCAGCTCGCTCGTGATTTTGATAGCACATCATTTCTTCCTTTTTTAGAAGTTCATTAATTTTTTTCTCGAATGATTTAGCCGCTGCAATGTTCTCCTGGGTGGGGGGTTTGCATTGAATGCAATGAAGTTGCTCATGAGTGATGGAAATTTGACTGTTGACATTTCCGAAGTGATTTTTTTCCCATCCAATTAACGATGCGCCCACCGATTTTATTTTCTCACGAATTGCCATTGGGGATGAATTAGTAGGATTATTCAGCCATGATTCTTGGATGAACGGAAGGCAAGTGGCTTCTTGAAGCCACATTTTTTCAAACCTGGAAATCCTTATTCTTTTCATTTTTCCCCTTCGCCGTTTGGACCAGGAAATAGACAACGGTCAGTGATTAGAGGCTAACCTGGTAAGATGCTCGATTTTGTAATCCGGATAGCTACTAACCCATTGAATATTCGCCAAGCACCTATCTAATCTTTCTTGGATGTTGTCATTTATTTGGCCGTTGGACCAAGTAAATTTATACCCATCAAATCCCAGATCATCAAGTCCGCAATAAGCTATCGCTTCTCTAAACACCTTAATCTTCGAGTTTTCTTTTGGCCTTCTACCAATCTTCTCGTGGTGAAACATGTTGGAATTGGTTTTAATAAATTGGGTTTTGACCCAATTTTGACCAATTATTTAAGTGGGTTCATTTATTTGAAGTATGAAATAAATGAGATAAACGTCATCTACGCCTGTAGCGGTAGATGAGTTTAGCATTTTGAATTTCTCAAAACCAATGTCGGGTGAATGAGAAATAAATGCATAAAGTTGGCCACTTAAAATGCTTTTATATATGGAATATAAAAGGGTGGGAATATGGAAAGCCATATCCCACATAGGAAACATATTAAATGTTTGACTAGTTAATAAAGAGCTTCACCACTAACAAGGAGTAATCAAGTGGAACTCCTTATGGTACACCCTAGTGGACCAAGTCAATTTTGACTAGCCTTTTGGCTAGCTCAAAAGGCACCAAGGACGGTGTGGAGCACCGTCCGAGCGGAAGCTGGAGTCAGGCCCGGGTCCAGGCACGTCGCACATAGTCGTATTGGGCGCTTTAGAGGCGCACTTTGTACTTCGCACGTACGCACCGTATCTTAGGAGACGATTGCCGTATTCCATAAGCACCGTGAGCGGGGCAATCTCGTCTTAAAGAGAAAGAGTCTAACTCTTGCCTCGACATCTGTTTTCGTATCAAAACTCTGCTCAATTTTTCAGCCATTCGATATACATTACTAGTTTTTTCCAACAATTTTAAGACGAGATTTTCGTGTATATCAAATGGCTTCGACGTCTTCAGTTCCAACACCAGCACCAGCACCGGGAGAGAAACCCGAGAAGTTTGGGGGTTCAGACTTCAAAAGATGGCAACAGAAAATGTTGTTCTATCTTACGACTCTGAACCTTGCTCGTTTCCTTACGGAGGATGCCCCAACTGTGGGGGAAGAGGAGATTGATAAGGAGAAGAGAATGGCGTTCGATGCTTGGAGTCAAAGCGACTTCCTGTGCCGGAACTACATTCTCAATGGACTGGACAACACATTGTATAATGTGTATTGTTCGGTAAAGACTGCTAAAGAGTTGTGGAGTTCTTTAGAGAAAAAGTATAAGACAGAAGATGCTGGCACAAAGAAATTTGTTGTCGGAAAATTTCTTGAGTTCAAGATGGTTGACACCAAGACGGTGATCAGCCAGGTTCAAGAAATCCAACTCATTCTGCAGAAGGGATGGTTGTGACTGAATCCTTTCAAGTAGCTGTTATTATCGAGAAGCTACCGCCTCTATGGAAGGATTTTAAAAATTACCTGAAGCATAAGCGGAAGGAGATGGGGCTTGAAGATTTAATTGCCAGATTGTGAATTGAAGAAGACAATCGCAAGTCTGAAATTAAGTCTGGCAAGCTTCTAATAGAGGCAAAGGCAAACTTGGTGGAGCCAAATGCTAGCAAGAAGAGAAAGCACTCGGGAAATAGTCAGAAACAGGGGAAGGCTAAAAAGTTCAAAGGAACGCTTCAAATGTGGAAATCCAAATCACAAGGCTAAAGATTGTCGTCTTCCTAAAAAAAGCCAATCGAAACCAGTGCATGTGACCGAGGACAAATCCGGGCCGATTGATATGTCCGAGCTTGATCTCTCGGCTTTTGTGTATGAAGGCAACGAGTGCTACATGGTGGAGAACCCGAGAGAATGGTGGGTGGACACAGTCTTTACACGCCACATATGCTCGAAAAAGACATGTTCTCAATGTATACTCCTATCAATGGAAGGAAGTTATACATGGGGAATCATGCAACGTCTGAAATTGTCGGTCTCGGCAAGGTGGTGCTGAAGATGACCTCAGGCAAGGAGCTGACCCTCGTTGATGTCCTTCATGTTCCAGACATTCGGAAGAATTTAGTGTCAAGATCGTTGTTAGTCAAGGCAGGGTTTAGATTAGTATTTGAGGCTCAAAAGTTTGTACTTATGAAAAATGGACAGTTCATAGGGAAAGGGTACTTAGATAATGGACTGTTCAAGATGAATGTAATGAATGTACTCCGAAACTTTGAAAGGAATAAAATTAATGCTTCTTCTTATTTGCTAGAGTGTTCAAATTTATGGCATGTTAGATTAGGACATGTGAATTTTAACACTTTGAAAAGGTTAGTAAACTTGGAATTACTACCTAACTTTAAAATAGATTCACATCACAAGTGTGAAATCCGTGTTGAGGAAAAAATGGCCAAAACACCATTCCACTCGGTGGAAAGAGAAACAGAACCTCTAGAGTTAATTCACAATGATATATGTGATTTAAAGTTTGTGCAAACTAGAGGTGGCAAAAAGTATTTTATTGCTTTTATTGTTGATTGCTCAAAATACTGTTATGTATATCTTTTAAGAAGTAAAGATGAGGCCTTAGAAGCTTTTAAAAGCTATAAGAATGAGGTTGAAAATCAACTTAGCAAACGAATTAAGATAATTCGAAGTGATAGAGGTGGAGAATATGGAGCTCCTTTTGATGAATTTTGCTCGGATTCGGTATTATTCATCAAACGACAGCCTCTTATTCACCACAATCAAACGGTATTCTTTGACAAAAAACCAAACTCTAAAAGAGATGATGAATGCTTTGTTGATAAATTCTGGTTTACCTCAGAATTTGTGGGGGAAGCAATTCTCTCGGCTAACCACATTCTTAACAAAATACCACACAAAAATAAAGATAAAACTCCGCATGAGTTATTGAAAGCTCGAAAACCTTCCTATAAATACCTGAAAGTGTGGGAGTGTTTGGCTAAAGTAGAAATACCTAAGCCAAAACAAGTCAAGATAGGGCCTAAAACAATCGATTGCATTTTCATTGGATATGCAAATAACAGAGAGTGCGTATCGATTTTTAGTGCACAAATCAATAATTCGGATGTACAAGAAGGTACAATTATTGAGTCAAGGAATCTTTGTATTTTTCGAGACGTGTTTCCTTGTCATGAAAGGAAAAGAAGCTAGTTCTAGCAAAGAACATGTGATATCGCCGATGGTGATCATCAAAGTGATGAAGAAGCGAGACGATGAAAAGGGCCAAAACAACTAAGTCTTTTGTTCCGCATTTTCTAACTTATGTGTTAGAAAATGAACTAAGGACAATTGGTGAAGCATTGTCCAGTCCAGAAGCTCCATTCTGGAGAGAAGCCATTAATAGTGAGATAGATTCCATTATGCAAAATCATACTTGGGAGTTGGTAGATCTCTCCCGGGAAATAAGCCTTTAGGATGCAAGTGGATCCTTAAAAGGAAATATAAAGCTGATGGAACTATTGATAAGTACAAGGCCATGTTAGTAGCTAAGGGATTTAAACAAAGAGAAGGCCTTGATTTCTTTGATACGTTTTCACCTGTGACAAGAACCACATCTATTAGAGTTCTCATTGCTATTGCAGCGTTGCATAACCTTGAGATACACCAAATGGATGTGAAAACAGTTTTTCTGAATGGTGAATTAGAAGAGAAATATACATGGAACAACCCGAAGGGTTTGTTGCTCCGGACAGAGAAGAAGGTGTGCAAACTTGTTAAGTCATTGTATGGCCTTAAGCAAGCTCCAAACAATGGCACAAAAAATTTGACGGAACTATCTTTGTCAAATGGTTTCAAAATTAACGAGTGTGATAAATGTGTTTACATTAAATACACACCTAATGCTTATGTAATAGTCTGTCTTTATGTTGACGACATGTTAATTATGGGTAGTAATCATGATATAATCATGAATACTAAGAAAATGTTAATCAAACATTTTGATATGAAAGATATGGGTATAGCGAGATGTTATTCGGGAATTAAGATCTCTAAAACATCGATGGACTTGTTTTATCACGTCTCATTATATTGAGACAAGATTTGAAAGTTCAATGCTTATGACATCCTCCAGCCTAAAACGCCTGTTGATTTAAGCTTACACTTAGCTAAAACTCAAGGCGAGCCTGTATCTCAACTAGAATATTCTCGGATTATTGGCAGTCTAATGTATGTAACAAACTGCACATGTCCGGATATTGCCTACGCAGTTAATAAACTGAGTAGATTTACGAGTAATCCTGGAAATGACCATTGGAAGGCATTGATAAAGGTTCTTAGGTATCTAAGACTCACCTTGAATTATGGATTACATTACTCGAGATATCCAGCTGTATTAGAAGGATACATTGATGCTAATTGGATATCTAACTCAAAAGATTCCAAGTCCACTAGTGGTTATATTTTTACCATTGGTGGTGGAGCGGTGTCATGGAAATCCTCTAAACAAACGTGTATAGCTTGATCCACGATGGAATCAGAGTTTATAGCGTTGAATAAAGCTGGTGAAGAAGCGGAATGGCTTCGCAACTTTTTAGAGGTTATTCCTTGTTGGCCTAAGCCAGTGGCTGCAATCATGATACATTGTGATAGTCAGTCGGCTATAGGAAGGGCTCAAAATAGTATGTACAATGGTAAGTCTCGACATATACGTCGAAGACATAACACCGTCAGGCAGTTGATCTCTTATTACAATCGATTACGTGAAATCGAAAGAAAACCTAGCGGGTCCGTTAACTAAAGGTTCGAATAGAGATCAAGTATACTGCTTATCGAAAGGAATGGGCTTAAAATCCACAAAATAAGAGTGTTCATAGCGGTAACCCAACCTTGTGAATTGGAGATCCCAAGACCTTGGTCCAATGGGACAACTAAGTTATGAATATTCAGATAAACACTTGGAGCATATTACATCTCATTCCTATCCAAGTGGAGAAACCTGCTGAATGTGGTGAGGTTAAGTTATATACTTTTAATGATTCTTATACTTTAAAGAAGTGGAGTATTGCAGGATACTCTTAATAGGAGATCACCTATATAAGTGTGAAGACGGGCCACTCCAACGAAACACTTATGTATCCAAGATGTTGTTCAGGGCCAAAATGGACACAACCGTGAGAACCAAATGGTGTTAGGAAAGATATTGTGTGGATGCTGTTGTTTTGGTTTACATAAACAGCTGAACAATTCAAGACATTGTGTCACTGTGCAACCTAGTAAATCCGATAGCATTCCACTAAGGAAGGTTCAAAGCCACAAGCTACCTCTCCGATCAATAGCTTTGTTTGAACTCTCTTGAGTGTCTCGCATACTCATATGCATTTATTTTCATTCATGTGGGGGATTGTTGGAATTGGTTTTAATAAATTGGGTTTTGACCCAATTTTGACCAATTATTTAAGTGGGTTCATTTATTCGAAGTATGAAATAAATGAGATAAACGTCATCTACGCCGCGGGTAGATGAGTTTAGCATTTTGAATTTCTCAAAACCAATGTCGGGTGAATGAGAAATAAATGCATAAAGTTGTCCACTTAAAATGCTTTTATAAATGGAATATAAAAGGGTGGGAATATGGAAAGCCATATCCCACATAGGAAACATATTAAATATTTGACTAGTTAATAAAGAGCTTCACCACTAATAAGGAGTAATCAAGTGGAACTCCTTATGGTACACCCTAGTGGACCAAGTCAATTTTGACTAGCCTTTGGCTAGCTCAGAAGGCACCGAGGATGGTGCGGAGCACCATCCGAACCGAAGCTGGAGCCGGAGCTTGGCCCTGACCCGGGCCCGCGCACGTCGCACATAGTCGCATTGGGCGCTTTAGAGGTGCACTTTGCACTTCGCGCGAGGAACTTTGAGAAGCCTTAAAGTTTTGGAAAATCGAACCAGGGTTTAGTTCAGTGGCTCGGTGACGTGGTATGGCAGCTCAGGTGGCAGTGACTTGGCAGAATCGTCCGAGTGGCGACACGTGGCACTGATTGGATGCATCTGTTCGCTGACAGGGCACCGTGACTGGACATGTCTGTCGAGTGTGCAGAGGTGTATGCCAAAGGGTGTGTTCCTTCGGGAAGATGCGATCAAGACCATCGGTCGCATTTGTAACCAACCTGACGCAGCGCGTCGACGGTCAAGATCGATCCGCACCGGGGGTTGCACCCACCAAGAGGCACCAGGAGCTCTATATAAACCAAATTTCCAAATTAGAAATATTAAAAATCATTTTTGAAAAAGACTATTAAAACTTTTAGTATATATATATATATATATATATTGACTAAAATAATACACTAAGATATGTTTAATTGCATTATTTTTTGAAAAAAAAAAGATAATAAATTGTGCGTTTGAAAATAAAAATCCAACACCCATTCTGAATTAGTATCTAATAGTTAATACTAAATATCAATCCTAATCAGGATTTGTTCCTTACCTGAGTTACGAGTATAGGGATCTACAAAGTTGGAAAGCCGCCAATGTGGGAAAATTTGTATGTTCTCAGAAGCAGAATTCTCTTTCTATTGCTGTTTTGGTCGTATAGGACAGGATATCCATTGTGAATGTGCAAATATGTTATAATAACGTATTTTATTTCTTATTTTTTATTATTTTAATTAGTTGAGAAGAGTGGCTAGGAAGGAGGGGACCAAAGAAACTAAGGGTGCGATTTTGGATATACTTTCATTTTGAAAATTTTCATTTCGCTAGAAAATAGTAGTAAAAAAAATTTTGGGAGAAAAAAGACGAATTTTGAAAGTGTGATTGGATGTGAGATGAAAAAGTAATGATGAAAGTTGATTTGATGTGAAAATAGTAAAATAATGATTGGATGTGATTGATAGTTAAAAATGTGTGAGCAAATGAATAGTGAAATTTGTGGGACAATGTGTAATAATGATTAGTTTTTTGTGAAAAAATGTGTAGATGTGATTGGTAGTGCTTTCATTTCATCCACTTTTCATTTTACCAGAGAATAATCGTGATTTTTTTTAAAAGTGAATTTTTTTTTGAGTACTTTTTAAAAGTGAAGTTGGATGTGTAGACAAAGAGTAATGATTGTGTTAATGTGATGAAAAATCTTTTAGAAATGTTGATTGTTTGTGGAAAATTTTGTGGAAAATATAGTGTAAAATATAATGCAATAAAATGGAATAAAAATTTAAAATTGATCCAAAAATAGACAATATAGATCTCATTTTATACCTTTGGTTATCATAATTATGAGAAAAAATAAAAATAATGATAAATTAAAGAAATTATTAGAATCTTTATATGAATACGGGGAGGAGAGAGAAATAAATAGTATAAGTGGATATTGGGAAGTGTGAAAGACAAATAGAAAAATGAGTTAATTTTGGAGAGAAATGAGATTTTCGTTGAAATTTTTTCATTTATTTCATAAACAATCACATTTCCAACAAACTTTCACTCAAAAATGAATATTTTGGAATTTTTTTACAACCAATCATAACCTAAAAGATTCAGGTTCGAATCCTGATCGAAACCATTGTAAATGGTAAGCTAAACCACTTAAGATATTCAATTATTAATAACATATTTTTCCCTTAGCAAGGTGCTTAGGAATAATTCAGTTTAAGAATAATTTTAAATCTCATATTTTTGGAAGATCATAATTATAATTGTAGATGGAATCATTTATAAGAGAATTAATTTGTGTGAAGCCAAGAAAAAAAATATATAATTTTTTTGAGCAAATTGTGGGAAATACCCATTTGGGATAGGACAAAGAATTTTCTGACATGTAAGATAAAAAACTACGTTTTCTACCCACTTTTGTGGTTCTTTTACCCAAATACCCTTGATGCTTTATATGCAAGCCTTAAAGTAGGTAAAGTAGGTATTTCTCTCTGGTGTTAAATACTTCTTGCCTCCATCTTTCTATTTTTTCTCTCTCTACTATCTCTTCTTCACAAAATAGCAAGAAGTTTGTTTTGGGTTCTTTCATCTATAAAAATTCGCACCAGACAAAGGAAAAAAATAAGGTAATGTTGATTCTCCTCTTAGTTACTTATCCTTGTTTCAACTGTACACAAATATACTTGCACAATATGTACAAAATGTGAAATTTTTAAATTTAAAAATAAGAAATGTACACAAATATACTTGCACGATATGTACACGAGATCGCACAATATAAGCCTTTTTACTAAGGCACGATATTGCACAATAATTATAGTATATCGTGCCACGATATGCACAAACATTTAGTACATCAATGTAGTGCATGATATAGAGGCACGATATAGACTCTATCGTGAATTGGTACGTTTAATGTGGCACGATATAATAGTGTATCGTTCTATGTCGCGCCATTTCGTGCCAAAATATATCGTGTCACTTTGTGCTAAAAATTATCGAACCATTTTCATATTGTGCCATATAGTGCCACTCTATATCGTGCATTTGTTTATGCTTGCATATAGTGGCACTTCTTTAATATTTTCTTTCTACAGATGAACTCTCGCTATATTGTTGTTCGATTTGGGGGTCGTTGGGAAGGGTTATAGTATAAAAATGGTGAACAATAAGGTGTATGTGTTGAACCGGGAAAAATAAATTATTTTGAATTATTGGAGGAGGTTTATGGTGTTGTTGAAGTCGATAGGGGCATATACAATTGTGTAATGCATGCTATTGTAGATATTTCTGGAAATAAAATTGGGAAGTTAAAGTTAAAAAATGAGCGTAACATTGAACGTGCATTTGAAAACACCAAGTGTTAGGAATTTTATTGTTTAGATTTTGATGAATGCCATGTAAAACTTAGAATAGAAAATTGGCACCCCAATTCTTGCAGTAAAATGCATTGTAACAATTAGAGCGCCAAGCCGAGTTAAGTCGCTACGCCTAACATGCAAGAAGACAATCAAGATCGAAGGAAGACTCTGTGCGAGACAAACTGAGTATGGCAAAGAAGAGTAGACGAACTCTATCAAGAAGCGGTGAGATGCGGCTAAGTGGAGTATCGGTCAAGCGGCTCGAGAAAAGCCAAGTCTCAAGTTGAAGTGACAAGAGTCATCCAATGATTGGAAGTCGACTCTAAGTCACCTGGGAAAGCAAAGAAATGCGGTCAAGTCGAGATAATCGTAAAAGATCCGTTGCCGAGAAATCAAGAGATTTACTTAAACAAGTAATATCTCCATACCACCTTTCTCGAGTGCTCGGTCCCGAGCGTGCAAAAGGAATGAACAATTGGGAAGCACTACACCATGTCGAACTCGAAAAAGGTGAAAGAACAATTCATACGAGGAAATGGCAATTCCAAGGATCGCAACAAGACAAGCTAACGATCGCAAGTGATTTTCAAAAATAAGCCTATCTCTTCAACGGGCAAATTTTTGAAAGATCACTATAAAAGGCCGAGGAATGACTCGAGAGAAGGTTACCCAACCACGAACATTCAAGAAATCAATTAAAATTATAACTTAAATACTCTCAAATCATTCAAGATTAATCCTCAAGCTTACATTACGAAGTACATCAATCCAACACTAACTTGTGAAGGAAAGAGAACTTCAATCGGTTGAAGAGGAAACTTTTGAAGAAAAGGGGTCTACATTCCACGAAGGTTTGTAGGAAGGTTCAAGGTCGAACCAAGTCTTAAGCTTTTGGAGGGCTTCATGATCAAATCCAAAGAGCTTGAGCAAGTGAGTCAGTAGTAGCAAGCAAACTGCCCTGAAGAAGCCGAGTCGCACGAGAAAGCCACCGAGTGATCAATGCGTCTCCGGATCGAGTCCCAAAGGATCAAGTTAGCTCGTGATCAAGACTTGTATCCTGGGACTGTACCACTTAGTAAACCCGATCATTACCTAGTGGATTCCTCCAGGAGTTGGAGAAGAGAGGAGTAGAAGAATTACCCCATCTTCGAACCTCTATAAAAATTTCACCATGTCATTTACATTTCAAAGCATTTTAATTCCTGCATTTTTAACTCGCTTATATATCTTTGATAAATTTGCTATCCATTTGATAATACAAGTACTAAACCCATCATTAAACTCTTACTTAATCAAACTTAAGGGTGTTAAGTCTTCCAACGAAAACAAAACCACAACAGTTAATTTAGAGTCAACAACCGAGTTATTCCATCAACAGCCGTTGAGTCTATTGAGAGACTAACTCTCTTGATCGATCGTCCATCAAGGACACAAATTGTGTAGAATCAACTCGTATATTTAAAAGGACTAAATCGAAAATTTGGTAAAGGTTTATTCAACCCCCTTCTAAACCTTACACTTACACCCCTTGGGACCTACACTAAGTTACCAGTTATATTTGTAACACTAAAAAGAAAAATGATTGAGACGAGTTCGCATCATGTGTTGGGAAGTCGATCAGGCATAATCGAGTTGAGAACGTTGAAAGTCAACAAGATGCTGGTGGAAGTTTTATGCAACTCGTGGCTACTCAGAATGATTTTTCAACAGTCATTGGGCCTAATTACAACTACATGCACCATCTTGGTTTTCAACAATATGGTGTACCACATATTAATCTATATAGTCATGTAGTAAGGCTTAGTGGTGAACCTTTTATGCATATGAAAAATGTTCCACGTATTGATCATTCGGGTCCATGCTCACCTATAGTTAATGTTCCAAATATCGATTGTCTGGGACCTAGTATAAGGCCAAGCACAGAAGATGACTATTATCCGGATTTAGGTTGTGATGGTGATGCTGATGCTGGTTGTGGTAATATTGATGCTTGTTATGATAATACTGATGCTGATGCTGGTTGTGATAATACTGCAGATGATTTTGGTGAGAATTATACTGTTGGTGATATTGGTACTGCTGCTGAAGCTAATAATCAATTTAAAAATGACCAGCAATGGGCTGAATTTGAGGAATTTTGTGAGTGGAGACATAGACGGAGAGAAGTATTTTCAGAAAACCAAAACCAGAATGCATCAGAAGAACGATGTGCTAACATACATCCGGATATATTCATTGAGACAATGAATTGTATTACAACAGGGGTGAAACAATAGCGCCCATAGGACGAAGTTGGGTAATTCCCGGTGCACTCTCTCATGTTTCACTTCCTCCTGGAGAACTTGCTAGATTGGAAGCACCTCGTGGTACATTGCGCCAATGAGCAACATATATGAGTAAAAACTGAATTAGAGATGGCACTAGGCATGTATCACCTTCAATATCAAGTCGAGTATCGAGTTGAACGCTTGGATAAGACTCGTTATTTATGCGATATGCAAGTATGAACGATGCCCTTTTTGAATGCGTGCACATGGAAAGGATGGTATTTGGAAAGTAGGAAAGCTTGACAAGCACCATAGATGTGGGTTAAATTTGAATGACAATGCATCTAGGCGGGTGCATTCTAAAGTAGTAGGTGCATATTTTACATCCAAATTACTAGTGGAACATTCTACTCTTGTGCTAAGAGATATGATGGCAAATTTGGAATCGCGACATGGGCTTAAAACGAGTTATAATATTGCGTTGAGTGCAAAGCATCGTGCTTTTGGGTTGATATATGGAGATAGAAACAATTCATTCAATCCACTTCCGGCATACTTACACCTGTTGACTTTAACGAATCCTTGATCGGTAACTAGATGGAAGTCAGATCCTATTAATAGATTCAAGTACATGTTTTTTGCTTTGCATGCATCAATCCTGGATTCCAAAACCATGGCCGGCCCATTTTTGTGATTGATGGAACACACCTTTAAGGCAAGTACCAGGGAATATTGTTTGTTGCCATAACAAAAGATGGTAATGAATGGATTTTCTCACTTGCAGCTGGAAATGGGGATGTTGAGAATGACGAATCCTGAACATGGTTTTTGAGACAGTTGAGAGATGTTTATACGTGCCCGTGTGATCTACCTATTATTTCTGATCAGCACAAGAGTATCAGTAATACCATAAAAGTAGTATACCCAGAAGCATCACATGGGCTTTGTACTTACCATTTGCAGAGTAATTTGGCTCAATACGGTTAGCATATAGTAGCAATGTTTAGGAATGCAACATATTCATAGCGACATGAAGATTATGACAAGTATTTTGAAAACATAAAAGTTTCTAGTGAGACGGGTGCGTTTAAGAAGTTAGAACATGCATGGAAAGACAAATGGTCTCGATGTAAGTGTCATGTCCGACGTTATGGGTTCATGACATCAAACTCAGCCGAGAGCTTCAATAGTCGGTTATTATGGGCCAAAAAGTTTCATGTTTGTTCTGGTGCTTGAGTGCGCTCGGACTATTGTTAAAAACTGATTTTTATGAACGACGCACTGCTGCTAATGAAAGAGATCAAGAGTTAACACATGAAACAACCAAAAGATTAAATGATGCAGTTGAGATAAGTCGTAAAATGGATGTTCAATGTCTTTGTAATGTTAAGTACGAAGTGAAATATGGAACAAATACTTATTTGGTTGACTTGTCCCAAAGAACGTGCAGCTGTCGAGAATTTGAATATGAATTGATGCCTTGCTCCCATACATCTGCAACAATTAGATATAAATAAATTTATATCAATATTTTCACATAATTCGTTCAATATTTTCACATAATTGTTTTTTGTGCAGAAAGGCAAACCTCAATATTTATTCATTTGTTGCACATTATTATGAAAATGAAAATCTTCAACAAATTGGGCGGGTGAAGTTCTACCAGTTCCTGATCTGAGTGAATGGGTTCTACCACAAGAGGTGTGAGAATTAGTATGAAACCCGAGACAAGTCGGTCATCCTAGACAAAGTAGAGTTCATTCTGTTGTTGGTCATCAAGTAATCATTCACGTAAGAGTCAAGTTTGTTCAAGGTGGGGGTCTTGGCCACAATTGTGTCAAATGCGGATATCATTGTCGCTTGATGAAAATGGAAGTGCCTCAAAGGACACGCCCAGTCCTTCAAGACAAAAAGCGTAATAAAAGAAATGTGGAATATACCGAAGCGATGATCATACCCGCAAAATATGCCTTAGACGTCCTGGATGATGAAAATTAGGCAAATTTTATTTCAATCAGAACATTATGTTACCAAATAACACTAAGAGCAAATTGTCTAATATTATGTTCAAAATTTGGTCAAACAGATGTTTCACTATAAATGCACGATACGGCACGATATGGCACAATATCGTGCATAAATTTATATGATAAGAGTTTAGGGTTTGTTCATATCGTGCCACAAGTGGCATGATATGGCACGATAAAAATGATGACGTGTCAATATCGTGCTGCATATCGTGCATAATATCGTGTCATTTTGTGCATATCGTGCCACTTAGTTGCATTTCATGCCACTCTCTATTCTACTTTGTTATGTTACAAGATTTCTTGATTTTTTTACCAATTGCAAGTGTAATACACTCTGATTTACTAATAAAAGATCATAAACCCATGCAAAATGAATATTTGCATTCAAAATATTTACAAGATATACAATAAACCAAGTGTACTACAACTAAAGCGTACTACTGTCTGTACTATATCTATAAATCGGCAAGCCATCATCCTCCTCAGCTCGGGGATCATATCTTGCACCTGCCCAATTAATCTTCTTTGTTATGCAATAAATAACACACAACAATTCAAATAAGCCCTAACTGTAATTGTCTTTTTGCACATAACAATCTTTCTCCGGTGCAGTAACAAGCTCCCACTCGCGACACATGGTCTCAAGATGTGGACAGGTGTTGGGAAATTTATTGTTTAGATTTTGATGAATGCCATGTAAAACTTAGACTAGAAAGCTGGCACCCCATTTTCCTTGTAATTTGTATTGTAATAGATAGGGCTGAACAAGCTGAGTCAAGTCAGCTATGCCTGGGAATACAAGAAGTCAACTGAAGACTAGAATGAAGACTCCGCTGTGAAGCAGCTGAGTGTGGCAAGAAAGAGATGTCAAGAACTCGACTAAAGGAGTATCGGCTGTGATACAGCTGTATGAAGAGTCAGTCAAGTCAACTCAAGAAGCCAAGTCTCAAGTTGAAGTGACAGATGAGTCATCCATTGATTGAAAGCTAACTCAAAGTTACCTGGGGAATAAAGGACTGCAGTCAAGTCAAGACAACTGAACGAGATCTGTTGATAAAAGTCAAGAATGTTGCTCAGAATAGTAACCTGTTAAAGTTGTCAGAGATAAAGTATTAGTTCCAGTTGTGTGCAAAAGGAACAAACCAATGGGAAGCACTGCACCAAGTGTCAGAAACGCCGCAATGCTTCAAGACATTAAATACGAGGAAATGTCAACATCAAGGACTGCCACAAGACAAGCCAACGAACACAAGTGACTTTTGAAAAATCTGCCTATCTCTTCAACGTGCAGATTTTTGAAAGTGCACTATAAAAGACTGAGGAATAACTTTGAGAAAAGGCTACCTGAACCTAGCACACCTGAAATAACAAGCAATATTCATTCTGTAACCTGCAAACACTCTCTAGTTATTCAAGCAAAATCCTCAAGCCTAAATCTCGAAAGAAATCGATCCAACACAAAGTTGTGAAGGAAAGACAACTTCAAACTGTTAAAGAGGAAACTTTTGAAGAATCAAAAAGGGTCTACTTTCCAAGGAGAATTGTAGGAAGGTTCAAGGTCGAACTAATCTCAAGTTATTGGAGGGCTTCGTGATCAAATCAGAGAATCTTGAGAAAGTAAGCTGAAGTAGCAAGGCAGCCGCCCTATGAAGAAGTGTGACCAAGGCATCTCCAGACTGAGTCCCAAAGAAGTAAGTCAGCTGTGTGATCAAGACTTGTATCTGGACTGATAACCACTTTGTGAATTGATCATTACTTATCGGATTCCTCCAGGAGTTGGAGAAGAGAGGAGTAGAAGAATTACCCCATCTTCGAACCTCTATAAAAATTATTGTGTCATTTACATTTCAGCATTTTATTTCTGCATACTCAACTTATATCTGCTGATAATTTGCTATCCAACTGATAATTAACAAAGTGCTAAAAATCAAGTGTTAAAATAAAGTTAAATCAAATTCAAGGGTGTTAAGTCTTCCGCTGAAAAACTCATCACAACCAAGTTAAGGTTTAGTCTAAACAAATTGAATTATTCTATCAACAACTCTATCGAGTCCGCTGAGTGGCTAACTCACGATTAACTAACTTAGATGTCCCTCAAGGACTTAGCTGTGTAACTAACTCTGTAATATTTTAAAAGGACTAAAATCGAAAAGTTGGTAAGGTTTATTCAACCCCTCCCCCTTCTAAACCTTACTCACACCCCTTGGGACCTACAAGTGGTATCAGAGCGGTTGGTTCATTGAGCCTTCCGCATCGGTTCCGAACTAGATCTCCAATCTTTCAAAGAAATTTTTAACACTTGCTCTTTCAAAAGCTATTTTTATTCAAATAAATTATTATCATGGAAGCAAATTTGACACGCATTCCTATGTTCACTATTGAGGAATTTGATGACTGGAAAATTCGTATGCAGGCTCACCTATCAGCTTTACATGATGAAATGTGGATAGTGATAGAGGATGGGCCACTGCAAATACTGAAAGTGAATACAATCAGACGGAGAGAGCGAACTGGTGGGAGAAGAAGGCGTCATTGAAGACCAGACCCTGGTTGAGAAACCAAGGACCAATGGACAAATGAGGACAAAAAAGATACAAATTGGACAATGTGGCCAAGGACATACTTTATAAAACCTTGGACAAAGCAATGTTCAACAAAGTCAAATCCTGTCAAACTGCAAAACAAATCTGGGATAAATTAACTTTAATTTGTGAAGGATATGAGAAAATTAAAGAAAACAAATTGTCTGTTGCTGTACAAAAATTTGAAAATTTCAAAATGCTTGCAGTGCAACCTCGATCACCGGATGCTCGATTCACAAATCACAAATGAATTATCAGCACTTGGGAAAGAATATACACAGAAGAAAATGTGTATGAAGATTCTGATAAGCCTCCCAGCTGAATGGGAAATGATGGTCATGACCCTGAGACGTTCAATGAACCTCACAACAACATCCAATCATGACCTATTCTCAGACCTCAAAGCCTATGAATTTGAGCTGAGAAGAAAAGATCAAGAGGAGACATCTGTACCCAAAATAGTTGCAGTTATAGTCAAGGATGGGAAGAGAGCTGAGGTCAAGGAAGTCATTGACTAGGAGGAAATTGCCCTAATGGTTAAAAGATTCAACAAGTTCTTCAACAAGATCTATAAAAGAAACAAGGGTCAATCCTCCAGGAGACATTCAGCTCCCTCCAAGTAGGGGTGGAAATAGGCCAAGCTAGGCCAAGCTTTTCATTGGACGGCCTGGGCCTGGTTTATAAATATTAGGCCTAAGCCTGGCCTGTTAAATATGATAGGCTTTTTTTAAGGCCTAAGCCTGGTCTATGTCATAAAAAAGCCTGGCCCAAGCCTATTAATAGCCTATTAAAGTCCTACAAACCAACATAATATGAAATTTATCACTGGACTTGTAGAGTTGCAAGACAGATTGACAGTAACATGTTTCTTAAGGCCTACAAACCAACATAATAGGAAATAAAATGAGTTCATTAAGTACATCCAACAAATTCCTCACACTCATTATCTATACATATTACAATTCCAACCATTAACCAAACCTATCACATAAAGTAAAATGACTATCAGCCATAGCTCCAAGCCTCCATGAAAACACAACAAACAAATACCAAATGTTCAAAACATCTTCTGTTCTTGATCAAAGGCCTTGATAATAAGAAAACAATTTTAATATTAGATATACATTTTATAGCTCTAAAAATTATAACAAAGTACTTTATTTAAGAAATAAAATTTGTACCTTTTTCCTCTTGAAACCATACTTGTTACGAAGCCAATCTCCACCACAAATGAGTGCTTCAATAGAATCTTCATTTAGTGTGGAACGATAATCATCAATAACTCTTCCTCCAACACTGAAAGTGGATTCCGATGCAACTGTTGAAATTGGAATAGCTAGTATATTGGCAGCCATCTTTGATAAAACCTTAAATATTAGGCTATTATTTTTCCACCACTCCAATGCACTAAACGAGTTAGAACCACCATCAGGAATATAAACATTCTCCTCAAGGTAAATTAGTAATTCCGATTTCAGTGGGGGAACCGCTTCTTTTTCACGAACAATGCTCATGATTTGGTCAAATCCAGTCACTAAGCCATCAGACGCATGTGAAGGTGATGAGTTATTGTCGTCCCTAGTATCATTTTCACCACTAACATTAGTGGTTGCCTCTTCCATCATCAAATCAACATACTCATCATATATAAGTTGCAACGAAGTCATCACTTTATCCACATTCTCTTTAGCCACACTTTCTGGCTTATATATCAAGGGATAACATATGTTAACAACATGAAATTTACACCGAGGATCCAAAACACTAGCAATAGCCATCAAAAGATTGCATTGCCCCCAATATTTGTCAAACTTTGCTTTCATTTGAACTGCCATATTTCTCATAAATTCATCATCATCATCAACAACTTTATCAATTTCTTGTTTCACCCTCCAAACTTCAGGAAGATACAAATTTGAAGTAGGATACTCACTACCTGAAATGACATGAGTGGCAAGATTGAACACTTCTAAAAGCTGGCAAATTTTTTTGACCTTTTGCCAATCCTCATCTGATGGCATATAATCATAATGCGGCTCTCTTTCCTTATAAGCTGGAAATACAATCTGGAATTTTAGAGCAGTAGAAAGCATAAGATATGTCGAGTTCCATCTTGTTGCACAATCAATAAAGAGTTTTCTTTCTTTCATACCCTTCTGCTCTAAGACATCATAAAAATTCTGCAACCTTGAATCATTCTGATTAATGTATTTCACAGTCTCACAAACATTGTAAATGATATTTTTGATCTTACTAAGGCCATATTGAACCAATAGGTTTAATATATGAGCACAACATCTAACATGGAATAAAGTGCCATCAAGAACTAACTTAGTGCTAAGTGATAAGTTGTCCTTCAAAGTCCTTAAGCAAGAGTCATTGTAAGAAGCATTATCAACTGTCACAGAAAACACTTTGTTCTCAATCCCCCATGTCTTCAAACACTTAAAAATTGCATCTGCCACATCGATTCCACGCCTAGGAGCAGGCACTTTTACAAAGCTCAAAACTCATTCTTGAAGTTTCCAATTCATATCAATGAAATGGCAGTGATAACCATGTATTCAACTACTTGGTGATTTGATTTCCACATGTCTGTAGTTAAACTAATTTTGCTCACACTTTTCAACAAGGCCTTCAAATTCTTCTTTTCGGCCTCTCATATATGGCTAAGCAATCACTTCTTGTTGTTTTGCGTGAGACTTTTTCAAACTCTGAATTGGCATATTGATAGCTCCACATCCAAACCTGGTCCTCAACAACGCTAAAGGATACTCATGTACCATGATTGCAGTTGCAATTATCTCTCTCATCTTTTCATTAGAATAGCTAACACCGGGTTGCAAAAATGGATTAATAGTAGAGTTTAAAGGCATGAATGGAATGGTGAGTTGCTTCTTTGATGCATCAGTATGCAACCTTCTTTGCGTGCAAGTAGTTGAATGTCTCCTTAGATGGCTAGTGCTAGCCCTTGTTCCACCAGTGGCAAATCTATCTTTACAATACTTGCAAACAGCTTTTTTCCTCCTTTTCTTCTTAATGACACTGTCATTGTCATTTCTATTTTCATTGTATTCACTTCTAACTCTGTTATTTTCTATCTCACTTGACTCACAAGGAGGAGTGGATGAAAGTATTTCACAATCCTCAAATTGAGAAGACATAGTTGTATCTGCACGTACAAATTGAGAAGACATTGTTTTAACATAAAAGGAAAGAATAAGATATAGTTTCAACATAAAAAATAAAAAAGGTAAACAGGGAGTTTTATGCTCAACAACAAAAATTAAAGATAACACATTAAAGTAGGCATATGGCAAACACCACCATGTGAACAACATCCACTGAAATCTCAAATCACCTAAACTATGTGGACATGAATCAGCAAACCATTTTCCTCTTTCTTTTTATTATAATAATACAAAGCAACTCATGATTAACCAAAGCACTACAAGTTGGACTCGATTTTTAAGTTTAAACCATCAATCATCATTTTGTCACATTTGTAATTAATCATAATTTTGTATTCTCATATCCGATTATCATAGTCTTTTCTTTTTTTTTGCCTCAACACCAAAGTAAAAATTAAAGCGAGAAAAATCGATCGATCAAAAAAAAAAAAGCAAAAGAATCGAGACAAGGGGAGACGAGATACCTTAAAGACTATCGCTAGTGTCGATTTCACACGCCGGCCGCTCGGCCACGAGTTTCGATTTGAGGTGCTCTTCTTACTTCGGGCTTTGTCCAACGAGAGAGTGCTCGAAATATGGTTGGCTTAGATTGAGAGAGTAAGAATAGGGTTTACCAAACAAATTTGAAAAGTGATCGATGAATGGAAGTTGGGTAGAGAAGTGAAAATTGAGAGAGAGAGAGATAGTGAATGAGAAATGAGAATGTGATCATGGGAGATTGAGCGAGATAGAATTAGGGTTTACTTTGTGGTTCCACAATAATACATAATACACTCGTATTATCTTTTATAATAAAATACATTTTATATGTTATAAATATTTAATTAATTATATAAAAATAAATAAAGTATATAAAATATATTATATTTTTATATATGTAGCCATAAACAAAGCCGTCCCCGATAGGCTTGGAAGGCCTTTTCTAAAGCTAAGCCCGGCCTATTTGCGTTAATAGGCTTGCTAATGGGCCTTGGCCTGGCTCATTTAATACATAGGCAGGCCAGGCCAAAAGAGGCCAGGCCGTAGGCCCTGTCGGGTAGCCTGGCCTATTTCCACCCCTACCTCCAAGTCAAGGAAGATAGGCCACCCAAGAGAGCCGAGCATCAAAGGTTGAATATCGTAGAGCCGATAACCCAAGAACGGAAAGAGCGATCAAAGAGCTCAAACCTCGTGTTGGAACTATAGACAACCAGGGACACTTTGCTATTGATTGTCCATATCATGTAGTCAATAAATACAGGAATGAAGAAGAAAGAAGAGTCTTCAGAGAAAGAAGACAAGAAAAGAAAAATGCTATGTTGGTCCGCAGAGATCACCGAGACAGCTAAGCCTAAAGAAACAACGCACTCGAGTAGTGAAGGGACTACTCAAGTGACTCTGAAGAAGAAGCAATGATCTGTCTAATGGCTAAAGAACAAGATCAACTTGACCAAGAAGATGAGGTACACTCTAACTCATCTCACTGAGATTCTAGTGATAGTGATTGTGACACACACTTCATCACCCACTGATCTTTATGATTCATTAGACAAAATGATGAAAGACTTTGAGCACATTAAATCCTCACACATACTATTAAACGAGGAAAACAGCCAGCTCAAAAACCAAAACTCGCAGCTAACTAAGGAGATGAGTACTCTAAGTCACATAGCTGATGAGAACAAAGAGCTGAAGGATGAGAATGCTAAACTAATAGCAGAGATAGCTGCTATAGAAAAGAGGGAAAATGAACTCAAAAATGTGATTGCATCATTTACAAAGGCATCTAAATCACTGGATGACCTTATTATGAGCCAAAAAGAGTGTGGAGATAAGACATGCATAGGATTCAATTCCTTTGTGCACAATCAAACTCCCAGAGTGATTTTGGAAAAAGGATCTTCAAGTAATGAAGCATCTCAAAAATCCAAGACACCAAATGTTGCACCCACATTCACTCCAAAGCACAATCACAAACAAACTGGCCTTGGATATAAAAGAAAAGGAAAACAGCCAGTTGAGTATGCTGAGAGGACAACTGAGAAGAAATCCAGCAGAGTTCCTCAGCAAACTCCAAATAGGAAGTACTCTGTAAAAAATAAACAGAGCTACCAAAAACCCCATAAGTTTTATCAAAGAAACACATATGATGGGAATGGTAGAAACTACCCAAGCCAAGCTGATTGGAACAATGTGAAATATCAGCAAAGACCTATGGAATATAAGCCCAAATGGCAAAGGCCTAGAACTCAGCAAAGGTCATTCCAAAGGCAAAAAAGCTATCATCAGCAAACATATGCACCCAGGCACTACACTCAGAAATATCACAACCACCCAAAGAAGGCAATTGCTAAAACACACACACAAACATACAGACAAAAGAGACAGTTGTACGAACCTAAAGCCCCCAAGCAATTTGCCAAAGTGAGTTATGATTATGGCACAGATAGATGGCAACCTCTTAGAGACAAGTCATTTCGCTATAGGTTGGTTGGATCATCTTACAAAGACTAACCCCTCGTGACCCGCACAAGCATGGGTACCTAAAAACTAATTTCCTTGATTGCGGTTCAAGGAACAACGAGTGCCAAGGAACCTGGTACATGGATAGTGGCTGCCCATACACATGACAGGAACAAGAAAAATTTGTCAAAATTCAAGGAGATTAGAGGCGCAAAAGTCATATTTGGAGGAAATGAAGCTCCAGGGAAATAAGAGGCAATGGATCTATCAAGAAAATGGATTAGAAATCACAGATGTTGCATATCTTTGAAGGCCTCAACTTCAACCTCGTTAAGCATCACCAACTCACACAAGGGCTATAATGTTAGATTCAATATGGGAGTGTGCCAAATTAAAGACACCGAATCAAATTAAATAGTGTTGCAAGGATCCGCATGTAAGAATATGTATGTGGTAGATCGGTCGATCGCACACCAAGCACTTGTCAGTTAGCAAAAAGTATAGCAGAATCAAGTTGGATGTGGCACAAGAAGCTGAGTCATCTGAATTTCAAGACAATCAACAAGATTGCAAGGAGTCATCTTGTAGAAGGACTGCCAGACTCAGTGTACAAGAAAGAAAGTGTTTGTGATGCATGCCAGATGGGAAAGCAGACCAAATCATCATTCAAAGAGAAGTCTAGTCCATCTTCAACAAGAATATTGCATCTGTTGCATATGGATCTATTTGGTCCAGTTGAGCCAGCCAGCATAAGTGGAAACAAATACACCTTAGTGGTGGTGGATGATTATTCAAGATATACATGGACAATTTTCATGTGCAAAAAGAAAGAAACCTTGCAGAAGTTACCTCAGCTGATGAGAAGAGTTCAAAATGAGAAGAGTCAAACCATTATAAAGATAAGATCTGATAGAGGAACTGACTTTGTCAATGGGATAATAACTAAGTATTGTGTTGAAAATGGCATTTCTCATGAATTATCTGCAGCAAGGACTCCACAACAGAATGGAGTAGCAGAAAGAAGAAACGGAACACTCAAGGAAGCTGCAAGGACCATGTTAGCTGAAGCTAGAATGCCTAAAAGATTTTGGGCTGAAGCCATAAATACTGCATGTTATACTCAAAATAGATGCATGATTAACAGACAGCTGACAAAGACTCCCTATGAAATATAGACAGGGAGAAAGCCAAATGTTGGGTATTTTAGAATATTTGGATGTAAATGCTTTATCCACAACAATGGCAAAGATAATCTAAAGGCTTTTGATGCTAAAGCTGATGAAGGTATCTTCTTGGGATACTCAGCTGAGAGCAAAGCCTATAGAGTGTTGAACAAGAGGACTATGGTCACAGAAGAGTCCATTCATGTGGTTTTTGATGAACCTAATGTGAATGGAGAAGACATTGAAGAGTTAGCTGATAAGTTGAATCAACCAACTATGCAGAAGAGTCCTTATGTTGAAGCAGAAGTAAGAGAAATCAACCAAGATGAAGATGAGATAGATGAATCTCAAAGACAACTGGAAAATATGCAGCTAAGTAATGATGAGAGAGCTGCTCAAGACAATACAGCTGCAAGACAGCTAAACCCAGCTGATTTGCTTCAACTTGATGTGAGATGGCTGAGAGACCATCCACCAGAGCTTGTCATTGGAGATGTTAGAGATCGTGTAAGAACTAGATCCAGAACTCAACAAGAAGCAATGTTCACTTGTTTTATTTCCCAAATAGAGCCAAAAGATGTCTCCCAAGCATTGGATGACACACATTGGATTCAAGCCATGCAAGAAGAGCTGAATCAGTTTGAAAGGAACAAGGTATGGGAATTGGTACATAGACCAACCCATCAAAATGTTATTGGCACAAAATGGGTTTTCAGAAACAAGATGAATGAGGAAGGATCTGTGGTAAGAAACAAAGCAAGATTGGTAGCCAAAGGGTATTGCCAAGAAGAGGGAATATATTTTGATGAAACATTTGCTCATGTTGCAAGACTAGAAGCAATAAGGATGTTTCTTGCCTATGTTGCACACAAAAACGTTATTGTATATCAAATGGATGTGAAAAGTGCATTTTTAAATGGATTGTTGGAATAAAGAAGTCTATGTTGAGCAACCTCCAGGCTTTGAGCAAAAGACCATTGGAGATAAGGTGTACAAGCTCAAAAAAGCTCTATATGGATTGAAACAAGCACCTAGAGCATGGTATGACACATTGTCTCAATTTCTAACTGACAATGGATTCACCAAAGGCAAAGTAGACAGAACACTCTTCAGAATTTAAGATGGGGAGAGTATACTGCTTGTTCAAATATATGTGGATGATATCATTTTTGGATCCACAAACAAAGAGCTGTGTGATAAGTTCTCAAACCTCATGCAAGGTAAATTTGAAATGAGCATGATGGAAGAGCTGGCATTCTTTCTAGGACTTCAAGTTAAGCAGCTGAAGGATGGAACCTTCATAAGTCAAACAAAGTACACCGTATATTTAATGAAGAAATTTGGTATGGAAGAGAAGTCTTCCGTGAAAATACCAATTAATACATCACCAAGATGGACATGGATGCGGATGGTAAAGTCATGGATCAAACAAGATACGAGCACTTATTGATCACCGCTTCATCTAACAAAGAGCAAGCAGCGATATCACCTTTGCAAAGAGGTGTATGTGCAAGATTCCAATCTTCTCAAAAGAAAGCCACATGACCAGCCTAAGAGAATCCTAAGATATTTGAAGGGATGCGAAGAAGTTGGCTTATGGTATCCAAAGGAAGGTGGATTCAAGCTTATTGGTTACTAAGACTCGAACTATCTTTGGATGTCGAGTTGAAAAGAGTACTTCAGAACTTGTCAAATGCTCTAAACAGATTGGTTTCCTGGTTTAGCAAGAAGCAAACTCAATAGCCACATCCACAACCGGGCTGTAGTACATAGTCAAGCGCTTGTTGTGCCCAAGTCTTATGGATGAGACAACATCCGAGAGATTATGAAATTGAAGAAAAAGAGATTCCAATTATGTGTGATAACACAAGTGCTTTTGCAATCACTCAGAATCCTTTGTTGCACTCAAGAACAAAGCACATTGATGTCATATATCACTTTATAAGAGATCATGTTGAAAAGAAAGACATCACTTTGGAATATATCTCAACCGATAAAACAAGATTAGTCGACATATTCACCAAACCCTTATGTGAATCAAGATTTGAAGAGCTTAAGCATGAGTTAGGGTTAATTGAGCTGAGCTGACACTCAGAAGACTCAATGAGAAAAGATGGAACGTGAAAAGATGAAAATAGAACAAAATTCATGAATCACCAAGGAACTAAATAGATCGAAAAATCACAGACGAGTTAATGACAAATGAGTCACTATATGAAAGGAGAGAAGAAGAGTTGAGTCATTTGTGTAGTGAGCTGAGTCATTTATGAGCTAAGTGACAAAAACACAGTCGTTTTTAATGAGCGGGAATGTTTTTAAGGATGACGTCAACGTAATAATGACGGGTACAATCAAAAGCTGCACAGTAAGCATATGATTGGATATAAATGCTGTCGCATTAAATGCGAGAAATTAAATGCAATGTGACGTGCTAAATCTGAGCCGTTGATCTCGATCAAAATTAAAAAAAAAAACAAAAACTCATCCTTGCATAACCCTTATATACTCATTCTTTCAGTTTTCTCTCTCACACTTAAAAACTGTTCATCTTCAAGTATTCGAAAGCAAGTCTCTTTTCTCTCAAAAACCCTACCAGTTCTCGAAACAAGTTTATCAAGATTTCGAAGGCATGGTTAACCAGGGTTCGGATGTAACCCTTGTGAAGAAAATCGCGGATATATTGGAAATATCTGGGCTTAAAGCTTTTGACGATAGAATACTCGCACACCTATCTGGAAGAGGTGTCGCAGTTTTATGTGAATGCAGAGGTGCAGGACGAAGGTATCAAGTCCTCCGCCACCGCAAGGACATCATGATCACTGCTAAAGACCTTGCGGAGCACTATTTGTTGTCGTCCAAGGGTATGCCGGAAATATACGGCGATGTGGACTTGGTTGCGGCATGGAAAGAAGTAGCCAAACCCGAGTGTGTTGCGAAGGTAGTCTACACAGCTGACAAGAAATTGCTGAAGGACGACTATCACAAGCTGATGGATGTCGTCTCAAAATGCATGGATATTAAGTTTGGCAGTTTCAATCAACTGCCAAAGACTAAGCTGATCGTCATGGCTGCGATCATGCAGGAAGAAAGTTAATGGCCGAGTTCGTATACAGCAGACTCGCTGAATATTGCGAATAAATCATTCAATGAGGATGGATCCTTTGGAGGATCACTCGCTATGGCCTGGTATTGGCCACTTGATGGAAGTGAAGGGCATTCCCCTTCAAAGATGGAAAGCCTTTCCATGTAAACAAGAAGATGTTTAGGGTCGACCTTTCAGAGCCCGTAAGAGAGCCCATGCGAAGAGGGGACACCGAAGGGGGAATCACCGACCAGAGAAAACAAATGCTTTCCTCCCCCAAAGAAGAAAGTTGCCCTAGCTTGCAAAGAAGAAAGTCGCCCGCAAAGAAAGTCAATGGAAGCCCCCGCCGGGCCGAGTCACCCGCCCGAGCCGTGTGTCTCCCGCCACGCAGCCGAGGCGGAGAAGGAAGCCCAAATACCTTCTCCGGCCATCGAAAGAAGAGGAATGCCAAGCCCGGAAAAGGCTCCTCGGTGAAAGAAAGATGCTTCGCCCCCGCGCCAAGAACCTAAAAGAGGAATTCAACCAAGAATTCCTCCTGCACGACAAAAAGAAGAAAGAGAATTTCTAAGCTTTGAGTTGAGAAGACAAACAGTCTGCCACTCAGCTGGATAAAATCTCTGAGACTGCTGAAGAAGTACAGTCTAGAGAAGTTGTTGATGAAACAGCCAAGTCTGCTGAGGACGGTCAACAGAGGCAATTAGAAGACCCAGATGTTGATAGAACAACCGAGGAAGAAAGAAGCGTGAGAGACAAATCTCCTCGATGAGAGAGTTGTGTCTCCACCGCCCCGATGCTTCCAAGGTGAAGAACAACAGAGTATGCTACCTTCCATTCCCGAAAAGGAAGGACAAAAACAAGATGATGTTGATGTCATCATGTACTCACCGTATATCCAGATATTCAAATACCCGTGAATGGAGGGCATGGAAGCTAAGCCACTCCAGTGCGCTTCAACGCCCGAGTTTATAGAGGAGGAAGAGGAGTTAATGCAATTCCTAGGGATTACCACCGCACTGACAGTGCTCTTGATGAGGAGAATTGCATGGACATCATCCGTATCATAAAAAGTGACGAAAAGACAAAGTCAAGAGCAAGCCCGTAACCGGAGAAGGCAAACATATGTCCTTTCACCGGGACTCTAGACCACTCTCACCTCATTTTGATATGTTCTCCGATAGTGATGAAGAATTGGATCCCGCTGCTACACAAGAAAAGTCAGAAATGCAGCAAGCTCTAAGGGAATCCAGGTTGATGAACGCGCAGCAGTTGATGGAAGGACTTGGAGAGTCCTCAAAATCTCTCCTGGAAATAGACCCATTGGGAGTGGTGCAGCAGATTGCCACAGTTATTGCTGCGACCACTTCCCCAAAGCACACTCAGAAGATGGGTCCAAGGGACTTGGCAATGAAACTGGGAATTTGGGCACCCAAGTTGAGCCAAACCCTATTGAAGGTGTTTTACCACCGGCCCCCACGGCTGAGCACTCAACGGAAGAAGCCGGAGACCGGAGCAGAGTGACCCCACCATCGATCCACTCGTTGGGTGCGCCACCGAGGGGGAAACTCACTCCACTACAAACCTAGGCCTGAGGATGTCATGCAAATGACTCCACAATGAAGGAAGGAGGCAAAGTGGAGAAAGAAAAAGAAACAAAAAAAAAAACAACAAAAGTTGACATCGACGGCTTCTGACAATTGAGTCTCCCCCACCAAGTGACAACTACTTTGCAGGCTGAGGACGCTGCTGAAGCAGTCGAGGCACATGTTGGAAATGCCCCGGGAGTTAACACTCTGGGCAATGAAAGTGCAACCCAAGGAGTTGAGACTCATGGGATGCCACCGACCCTAAGACAAGATAAGGCAGTGCGTCGAAGAGAATGTAGAAGACCTTTCTGTAGTTGAGACTGCTAAAGGTATTGGAGGCCCGAGGGAGGTTGAGACTTCCTTGGGTAATAAGAAAGAAATGCAGAACATCCCTCATGTTTACATTTAAGAATCTGAGAAGGAGATTGGTGCACTTCATGATTCCCAAGACAGAGAAGTTGTTGATGAAACAACCAAGTCTGCTGAGGACGGTCAACAGAGGCAATTAGAAGACCCAGATGTGGATAGAACAACTGAGGAAGAAGAGGCAGCAGAGACAACAGAATCTCCTGATGAGAGAGTTGTGTCTCCACCTGCCCCCGATGCTGCTGAAGGTGAAGAACAACAAAGTATGATACCTTCCATTCCCGAAAAGGAAGGACAAAAACAAGATGATGATGATGTTGATGTCATCATGTACTCACCGTATATCCGATATTCAAAGGCCGCCTGCGTGAATGGAGGGCATGGAAGCTAAGCAACTCCGGTGCGTTGAACGCCCGAGTTTATAGAGGAGGAAGAGGAGTTAATGAAATTCCTAGGGATTACCACCGCACTGACCAGGCTCTTGATGAGGAGAATTGCATGGACATCATCCGTATCATAAAGGCGACGAAAGACAAAGTCAAGAGCAAGCCCGTGCACCGGAGAAGGCAAACATATGTCCTTTCACCGGGACTCTAGACCACTCTCACCCTCATTTTGATATGTTCTCCGAAAGTGATGAAGACTTGGATCCCACATTTCTGCGCAAGAAAAAAGTCGAAATGCAAAGAAGCTCTAAGGGAATCCAGGTTGATGAACGCGCAGCCCGATTGATGGAAGGACCGGAGAGTCCTCAAAATCTCTCCCGAAATAGACCCATTGGGAGTGGTGCAAAGATTACCCACGATTATTGCTGCGACCACGTCCCCAACACACTCGAAGACGATGGGTCCAAGGGACTTGGCAATGAACCGGGAATTTGGGCACCCAAGTTGAGCCAAACCCTATTGAAGGTGTTTTACCACCTCCCCTACTACCGAGCACTCAACGAAAGCAAAATGGAGATCGGAGCAGAGTGACCCCACCATCAGTCACTCAGTTGGTGCGCCAGCTGAGGGGGAAACTCACTCCACTGCAGCTAGGTCGGAGGATGCTGCAAATGACTCCACAATGAAGGAAAGAGGCAAAGTGGAGAAAGAAAAAGAAACAAAAAAAGAACAACAAAGTTGACACGACGGGCTTCCGGACATTGAGTCTGTCCCACCAAGTGACAACTACTTTGGTCAGGAGCCACGCGTCGGCTGAAGCCGAGAGGCACATGTTGGAAATGCCCCGGGAGTTAACACTCTGGGCAATGAAAGTGCAACCCAAGGAGTTGAGACTCATGTGGATGCCACCGCAGAAGACCCTAAGACAGCTGCGTCTGTCGAAGAGAATGTAGAAGACCTTTCTGCAGTTGAGACTGCTAAAGGTATTGGAGGCCCGAGGGAGGTTGAGACTTCCCTGGGTAATAAGAAAGAAATGCAGAACATCCCTCATGTTTACATTTAAGAATCTGAGAAGGAGATTGGTGCACTTCATGATTCCCAAGACAGAGAAGTTGTTGATGAAATGCCAAGTCTGCCGAGGACGGTCAACGAGGCAATTAGAAGACCCGGATGTGGATAGAACAAGCGAGGAAGAAGAGGCGAACAGAGACAATGAATCTCCCCGATGAGAGAGTTGTGTCTCCACCGCCCCGATCTTCTTGAAGGTGAAGAACAACAAAGTATGATACCTTCCATTCCCGAAAAGGAAGGACAAAAACAAGATGATGATGATGTTGATGTCATCATGTACTCACCGTATATCCAGATATTCAGTGCCGTCTGCGTGAATGGAGGGCATGGAAGCTAAGCAACTCCAGTGCGGTTCGAACGCCCGAGTTTATAGAGGAGGAAGAGGAGTTAATGCAATTCCTAGGGATTACCACCGCACGGGAGCTCTTGATGAGGAGAATTGCATGGACATCATCCGTATCATAAAAGCGGACGAAAGACAAAGTCAAGAGCAAGCCCGTGCACCGAGAAGGCAAACATACGCCCTTTCACCGGGACTCTAGACCACTCTCACCCTCATTTTGATATGTTCTCCGAAAGTGATGAAGACTTGGATCCCATTCTGCAAAGAAAAGTCGAAAATGCAAAGAAGCTCTGGGCGGAATCCAGGTTGATGAACGCGCAGCAGTTGATGGAAGGACCTGGAGAGTCCTCAAAATCTCTCCTGGAAATAGACCCATTGGGAGTGGTGCAGCAGATTGCCACAGTTATTGTTGCGGCCACATCCCCAACACACTCAGAAGATGGGTCCAAGGGACTTGGCAATGAAATTGGGAATTTGGGCACCCAAGTTGAGCCAAACCCTATTGAAGGTGTTTTACCACCTGCCCCCACGGCTGAGCACTCAACGAAAGCAAATGGAGACGGCAGAGTGACCCCACCATCGCTCCCACTCGGTTGGTGCGCCACCGAGGGGAAACTCACTCCACCGCAAACAGTAGGTCGGAGGATGCTTTGCAAATGACTCCACAATGAAGGAAAGAGGCAAAGTGGAGAAAGAAAAAGAAACAAAAAAAGAACAACAGCAAGTTGACACTGACGAAGCTCGGACAGTTGAGTCTGTCCCAGCTGAAGTGACAACTACTTTGCAGGCTGAGGACGCTGCTGAAGCAGTCGAGGCACATGTTGGAAATGCCCCGGGAGTTAACACTCTGGGCAATGAAAGTGCAACCCAAGGAGTTGAGACTCATGTGGATGCCACCGCAGAAGACCCTAAGACAGCTGCGTCTGTCGAAGAGAATGTAGAAGACCTTTCTGCAGTTGAGACTGCTAAAGGTATTGGAGGCCCGAGGGAGGTTGAGACTTCCCTGGGTAAAGAGAAAGAAATGCAGAACATCCCTCATGTTTACATTTAAGAATCTGAGAAGGAGATTAGTGCACTTCATGATTCCCAAGACAGAGAAGTTGTTGATGAAACAGCCAAGTCTGCTGAGGACGGTCAACAGAGGCAATTAGAAGACCCAGATGTGGATAGAACAACTGAGGAAGAAGAGGCAGCAGAGACAACAGAATCTCCTGATGAGAGAGTTGTGTCTCCACCTGCCCCCGATGCTGCTGAAGGTGAAGAACAACAAAGTATGCTACCTTCCATTCCCGAAAAGAAATTCTGCGTGTTGAAGAGTCCATGAATTCAAAGTTCAGCCTTCTCGTAGCTGAGATGAAATTGGTGGCAGCTGAATCGAAAGCCACTCGCTCAGAATTCCGCACAGCTTATGCCGCAGCGAGACTCTCTATGAGAACTCAGCTCTCAGCCAACTAGATTTTATGCTCGTAGGAATGTTCCCTGGGGTTCCTCTCTCCTTAGATGGTGTCAAAAAAGGGGTAGAGGAATACCTGAGGAAATTGAAGCAAGATACAACTGACAAGCAAAAGGATAAATCATCTGAGAAGGGAAAAACTGTTGAGGGGGAAAGGTCAAAGGATGTGACCTTAATGCTTGCTGAATCCCCTCAGCAAGGTCATGTCACAGCTAGCATAATCAGCAAACTTCTTGTGACTCTGCCGCTCCATCACTCTGTTGTGTCGATTGCAGAGAAGAGAAACATTGTAGAAGCAGGGATGGAAGAGTTCGACAAGAGAACGGATGCCCGCGGTGAAGAAATGTTGAAATAGTTTGGTGGCATTCCAGCAGGGAAGGACACATATGCCATTCCAGATGACGGACAAGAGCAAAGATCAGTTGAAGAGTTTAAAACGCTCGAATCCGAAGAATACTTCAAAAACATGTCCATAGCCCAAGCCTGGGACTTGTACTGGGAGAAAGGTCTGAAGGTATGTGAAGAAGGCGATAGGCGTGAGACTACCAAAGACCATTCAGTTGGTAAGAAGAAAACTCGAAAGACAATATACGCCCGCAGGAGGAGGAAGTAGTGGTGGAGGAAGAGGTTTTAAACCTGACCTCTACCCAAAAATATTGAATATGTAGATCCGGCAAGAAAGCAAGGATCTATTGGGCTGGATATGATGTTGTAGCCAATCTGGAAGTGGAGAGGAAAAATGTTGAATATGTCAAAAGAATCGAAGAAGAAAATAAGAGGCAAACTCGATTTGTGGCAAGAAAGACAGAAAGAAAAAGAAAAGATGAAGTGCAAAGAGAGATTACGAAAAGAAGAAAGCAAACAAGAGGAAAAGAAGAAAGAGGAAGAGAGCCGACGAAGACAGAGTCAAGAAGAAAAGAAGGAGACAAATGAAGGCGATGAAGTGTTCTTTGCTAACCCCTTCATGTATTTTACTTTTGTAAATACATATGCATGTAAGTCTTCGGTACATTCAATGAAAAATCTGTAATTTGCGTAGATATAAGTATGCTCTGATTGCTCTGATACACATTGTAAACAGTTGTGTAAAGGACAAGAATGTTATGATCAATAAAAAGATTGATTCTACGCATACATTCTTTGTTACTGCATTTGTATGTATGTATCTTTGCTGTTCGGATTTTGTTTGTATGTTTTAAGTTTTGGCATCATCACAAAGGGGGAAATTGTTGGGAAATTTATTGTTTAGATTTTGATGAATACCATGTAAAACTTAGACTAGAAAGTTGGCACCCCATTTTCCTTGTAATTTGTATTGCAATAGATAGGGCTGAACAAACTGAGTCAAGTCAGCTATACCTGGGAATATAAGAAGTCAACTGAAGACTAGAATAAAGACTCCGCTGTGAAGCAGCTGAGTGTGGCAAGAAATAGATGTCAAGAACTCGACTGAAGGAGTATCGGCTGTGATACAGCTGTATGAAGAGTCAGTCTGGTTAACTCAAGAAGCCAAGTCTCAAGTTGAAGTGACAGATGAGTCATCCATTGATTGAAAGCTAACTCAAAGTCACCTGGGGAATAAAGGACTGCAGTCAAGTCAAGACAACTGAACGAGATCCGTTGATAAAAGTCAAGAATGTTGCTCAGAATAGTAACCTGTTAAAGTTGTCAGAGATAAAGTATTAGTTCCAGTTGTGTGCAAAAGGAACAAACCAATGGGAAGCACTGCACCAAGTGTCAGAAATGCCGCAATGCTTCAAGACATTAAATACGAGGAAATGTCAACATCAAGGACTACAACAAGACAAGCCAACGAACACAAGTGACTTTTGAAAAATCAGTCTATCTTTTCAACGAGCAGATTTTTGAAAGTGCACTATAAAAGGCTGAGGAATCACTTTGAGAAAAGGCTACCTGAACCTAGCACACCTAAAATAACAAGCAATATTCATTCTGTAACATGCAAACACTCTCTAGTTATTCAAGCAAAATCCTCAAGCCTAAATCTCGAAGTAAATCGATCCAACACAAAGTTGTGAAGGAAAGACAACTTCAAACTATTGAAGAGGAAACTTTTGAAGAATCAAAAGGGGTCTACTTTCCAAGGAGGATTGTAGGAAGGTTCAAGGTCGAATCAATCAAGTTATTGGAGGGCTTCGTGATCAAATCCAAGAAGCTTGAGAAAGTAAGCTGCATTAGCAAGGCAGCCGCCCTATGAAGAAGCTGAGTCGGACGAGAAGCCAGCTGTGTGACCAAGGCATCTCCGATCGAGCCCAAAGGAGCAAGTCACCGTGTGATCAAGACTTGTATCTGGACTGATAACCACTTTGTGAATTGATCATTACTTAGTGGATTCCTCCAGGAGTTGGAGAAGAGAGGAGTAGAAGAATTACCCCATCTTCGAACCTCTATAAAAATTATTGTGTCATTTATATTTCATCATTTTATTTTTGCATACTCACCTTATATCTGCTGATAATTTGCTATCCAACCTATAATTAACAAAGTGCTAAAAACCAAGTGTTAAAATAAATTTAAATCAAATTCAAGGGTGTTAAGTCTTCCGCTGAAAAACTCATCACAACCAAGTTAAGGTTTAGTCTAAACAGCTGAGTTATTCTATCAATAGCTCTATCGAGTCTGTTGAGTGGCTAACTCTGCTGATTAACTAACTTAGCTGTCCCTCAAGGACTTAGCTGTGTAACTAACTCTGTAATATTTTAAAAGTTCTAAAATCGAAAAGTTGGTAAGGTTTATTCAACCCCCACTTCTAAACCTTACTCACACCCCTTGGGACCTACAACAGGCGTCGTAAAAGCCAACGTACAACAATACTGCTGGAAGGATGCGACAGAGTGGACATGTGGCGGCAACCCTCGCAGCATAGACGTCAGCATTGTATCTGTGACATATAGAGTCATACAAAATCATTCTGGCTCTATGGAGATCCAACATGCAAACGACAAAATGTCCATAGAAATTGCAGATCATGAACACCTGGGGATTAAAACAAATCATTATTTTATCTAACAATCTTTTAGAAAAAAAAACATAAATTAGGCAAACAAAAAACATTAAAGTGTACATGCGTACATGCACTCCACGGACCAGGATTACCCCAACCTGGAGTTCCCTGCTGGACAACACGAGCCAACTGATCCAGCTCTTATCCGGGAGGAACACTCTCCATGGTCGACGGGTCATATTCTATGTCCCCCGGATAAGCACCATGCATACAGGTCCATATATGTTGTATCAAATCCTACAAATAGAAATTTTTATGAATTAATAAGTATTATTTATTAAATTTAAATTAAATGCGAGACGTATAATAAATAAACATACTGAGAATGTCATAGATATAATCATGTAAGTTTCCACCATATTGGGATTAGGTACAAACCCAATATACTGGGGATCTGACTGTATTGAGGCCATGTATGCATTTATATGCTGTACAGAAATAAAAGAAATCAATATTAATCAATATGAAAAAAATAAAATATTATAAAATTTTCAACTAAATAATACAAAAATTGAAACTTACATCATTCTCCATATCTGCCTTTGGATCCTCCATTTCCTTGAAAAATTGAGGCCCAACACGATATATAATCCCCACGTTCCTCCTGCGATTGGATCCTCGAAATATTTAATCACCTCTAAGACAAGGCAAAAATAAACTAATTAACTCTACTAATATAAGACAATTCACTAATATTTAATACTTACTCTTCAGTAGACCTTAAGAAGCGCATATACTCCATCTCGATTGCGTCCGGCTTGCGAGTATTAGTAGGCCTGAATGGGCTGCGAATGAGATGCAATGGATGCCTATCCCGAACCTGGATAAAATGAGTAGGGGGAGAGCGCTCACGGAGAAAGGACCAATGGTGTCAAAGGAGGGACCGACACTACGATAGGAGGGATCGACACTTGCGGGGGTGGAGAATGTACCAACGCTCGCAGATGAGGGGTAAATGATGGCAGAAGAAGCGTCGATGATGGCGGAAGAGTAGCCGATGATGGAGGAAGAGTAGTCGACGCTATCAGAAGATGAGTTAACGCTGGAGGAAGAGTAGTTGATGCTATCGGAAAAGGAGTCGAACTTGGCAAAAGAGGAGTCATCTCTCTCCGAGGGGTGATCGTCGTTGTCTAATGTGGCATCGACGATGGCATCTGCTGAGATGACTGGCTAGGAAATCTCTGACTGCCCGCTACACGATCATGCATGAAGTCATCATACTGATCAATATACGACAAAAGACGTCTAATCTTCTCGTAAATAAGGTCCGGAACCCGACCTATCTCCTGATCTAGATGTCCGTCTAATCAAAAACCCTCCTCTGAAATGAGACTCTCTAATTGTGTCATATGGTCCTCCAACTGAGAAACACCTCTATCGATATGTGACTCCAATCGAGAGAACCGATCTTCTATGCGTCTTTCCAAATGACCAACCTCCTCCCGTATAACTTCCCTCAGTAACACCAATATACTACCCACAATTGGTGGCTCATTATCATGTGTATCCCCACGGGATGATGGATCATCGGGATGATGGTCTGGGTGATCATCTGTCTACCCAGCTGATAAATCATATATGCAGCCATCTGAGGGATCATCTGCTTGGTGGGATGATGGGTCATCTGTGCTATGCCGCTTCTCCGACATCTAAATCGTAGGAATAGGAGTAGTAGTGAGTGCCTCTGAATCTGCCATGTCTCTCGCCCTGTCCCTGCCCCTAGCATTAGTCGGAGTGCCCATCTCCTACACTCTACCCCTGCTAATGGTGGCGATAGGGGCCGTCAAATATGTACCCCCTACCTCTGCCTCTCCCAGCACCACCGCCCAAAAACCGATTCTCCTTCGGGATGAACTGATGAGGACCTAACATAATAACATCCTCATAGACTCGCTCCATATATATATATATATGTTGGAGCTCCTCCTCACTCGGATCCAACATCTCATAAGACACTAAATCCTGTAAATAAATAAATAAATATATTTGAAACTTAAAAATAAATAAAAAAAATAAACAATGTTACATGCATACCGGGTTAAATAAAAAATCAACCAAGTTAACCATGATCTTATGAAACCTCCAACGAAGGCACCTAGGCATCCGGGTGTCGGATACTCGAGTCGCACAAACATCACCCAAACGAGGTATCTCCTCGAATGCCCAAATCTGTCAGAACATTGATAAATGAGAAAATAAGATTTTTTTAAATATTTAAAAAAACTGATTACGTATACAATAAATGAAATAAATATACGTACCAGCAAGACATACGTGGGACCATAAAAATGATAACTAGGTGGGAGATATCGCGGTGGGGTTCCCTTAATATGCCGACCAGGCGGCATAACATCATTTAGATTTTGAAGATAATGTATCAGAATCTGAAATGAGTACTTTCCCCAAGGGAAAGTATCCCACTGTGTAGTTTTCTCAATCAGAAACCATAGCCAACGCTCCAATGCGGTTTGCCGACCATCAAAACACAAAAGCATATAAAATGCAAATAACACCTTTGCCACCTTTATGGCATCGCCTGGTGACTCACGGAAGGTGCCATCATTAAATAAACTGCGTAGATCCTTAGCGATAACACGATCACCCTGAGGTCAAAATCATCAATAAATATCGGTCTCGGGAGGCTCATATACACGATTAGGTCAAATGCGGACCCCGCAAACCTCAATCCACTGACCATAGCAAACTACGTGGGGAGAAATATAATACTCTGCTCTCCAACGTGGAACCAACACTCCGATTCTGGAACATCCAACATACGCATCTCCATCGCTACCAATGCATGGAGGGCAGCTTTAAAGCTACACCCATCGTACCCAAAATCCAGAAAATGTCCAAAAGCCGAGTCTCTAAACTCCTCATATACACCACCACCAGTCACTTGCAACTATTCTCGATATCTTGAATTATACTTGGTCGAACGTGCCCAACTATTTTGGCCTTCTCTCGATTATAAGAGAGTCTCCTCCATGAAGGACCAGCCTACAACAAGAATTAATAACATTTTAACAACAAGAATTTGTAAAAAAAAGTTAAGAAATGTAGTAAAAAAACTCATAGGACAACAATTAAGCAACACAGACCAGTAAGTGGCACGACATGGACTAACTAGCACAATTTTGGGCACGATGATGGTTTAAAATAGGCCATATCATTAACCTATATTGTGCCATATTGTGCCAATATGCACACGATATAGATTGCGACGTGGCACACATTTTAAACATATATCGTGCATAGAGTGCATGATATGGCACAATATGTGGCACATAATAAACTATATCATGTGGATGTTCTGGCACGTAATATACTATATCGTGTACATATGGTGGCACGATATTAACAGGCCACGTGTATAAACCTATATTGTGCCATATCGTGGACTCTATGCACGATACAGGTTTAAAATTGGTGCCACGTCACATTCTATATCGTGTGCATATTGATGCGATATGGCACGATATTATGCACACGATATAGTTTAATAACACAGCTTATTTTAACCACAAAAGTGCCTAAAAAGCACGATATTGTCACGATATCATGCCTATATCGTGCCAAAATCTTGCCTATCGTTCCACTTCGTCTTCTACCTTATATCGTGTGAACAAGAACCAAACCAGTAAATCCATTTTCAACTCTCTAACCAAAACACAAACTCTTACACCCAAGCTTCAACAAAATACCATTCATGCTCATTATCAAGTAAATTTACCAAAACTAACATATATACTCATTAACTATCATTTCGAACAAAAACCCAACATTATATCCAAAATTTTTCAAACTACTAAAAATGAGAAAGAAACCCTAACCTATTCAGGAGCGGAGGAGGAGAAAGCGGTGGCTGTTTAAGCAGCGGCGGCAATGGCGGCGGTGTTGGACTCATTGGCGACATCCATCATGATATAAAACAATATAGTGCACACGATATAGGTATGGCTTTCTACTTTTGGTTTTTTCTTCTTTTGTTTTGTTTATGTTTCTTTTTATCTTGGAGTGTGTGTAATGTATAATATATTGTATATGGTTTCCAAGGGAGTTATATGGTTTTCAATGGAGTTAATTATTACTTCAGTTTCAAAATTCAAAAAACCCCAACTTAAAGGAGGAGCAATTTCATTAACTTGGGTAGAACTGAGTATTCTTATGTTTGTGGGAGAAAAGAGTACCCACTATCCATAGTAGGTACTTAAAAAAAATTCCCCAAAATTTTTTGGCACTTGTGTATGGTTCTGAAAGATTAAATGGCACTAGAACTTTTTTGGGTTTCTTGATTCGACTTATATTAATCTATCTTTTTTATCTTTTCTTGTTTTAAGTACATTACGTACCTTCAAATTGTTTCTTCTTCAACCTTAATTTTGATTATATATTTATTTGTATATTGCTTCATTTTTACATTTTGCCCAAGTGTTGTCTTCGACAAATGTGTCGCCAATATCGACATGATCGAACATGGATTCTGCATTAAGTTATACGTTTTTTAAGTTTTATTTTGTGGATCAGCATAATGTTTCATGGTTAGTATAACAAATATTTTTTATGCTTTTTTGTTTTGTTTATTCCTGATATTTTTGTTATATTTCATTTATGAAATTGATACCTTTTCGATGTTCTCGGATACAAGTTAAGGTACCATGCATATATCTATGTTGTAGGTCCCAAAGGGTGAGTGGTAAGGTTTAGAGGGGAGTTGAATAAACCTTACCAAATTTTCGATTTAGTCCTTTTAAATATTTTCATAGTTAACACAAATCGGCTAAGTCCTCGAGGGGCAAATAAAGGTTGGCTTACTTGAAATAAAGTTACCCACTCAACGACTTCGATCGAGTTGTTGATAGTATAACTTAGTTGGGATCACCTAACACTAAAATTCACAGTTATTTGGTTTTTATTCAGTGGAAGACTTTTCACTCTAAATGTTTTTAACTTGTTTTCAACACTTATTTTTAGCAAAAGGTATTACCAGTTGAGTTCAGCAGATTTAAGTTAACAACTGATATAAAAGGTATGCAGGAAATTAAAGTGTTGTAAGTAAATAAGACACAAGAAATTTTATAGTGGTTCGAGGATAGGGTAATTCCTCTAATCCACTCTTCTCCAACTCCTGGAGGAATCCACTAAGTAATAGATCTGGTTACAAAGTAGTGAACAGTCCGAGTCAGCCTTGATCACATATTGGTTGCTCCAGGCACTCAGCTTCTTCACAAAATGGCTGTTTTGCTACTTCAGCTCCCTCGAACTCTTGGAATTGATCACACAGCCTTCCAACGAGCCCAAAGCTTCTGGTTTGAACTTGAACCTTACTACTTATCCTCCAACCTTAGAGAGTAGATCCCTTTTGTTCTTCAAACAATTTCCTCTTTAACTTGATTAAATATTCTTTCCTTCACTGAGTGTGTTGGATTGAGTTCCTTCGATTTTAGGCTTGAGGAATATCTTTGAAAGTTTGAGAGTATTTGCAGGTTTGCTTGAATTCTTGTATGCTTAAAATTTGTAATTGGTTGCCTTCTCTCACTTGCTTCCTCAGCCTTTTATAGTGTAGATTCAAAAATATATCTGTTGAAGAGATAGACATATATTTCAAATTCCACTAGTAGGTTGTTGGCATGTCTTGTCCTTGCAGCATTAATGAGGATCATACCATGAGTTTAATGCACTGCAACCTTTCCTTAGTCTCTGCAGGTTTTCAGGAACATCCTATTGGTTCCTTGTTTTTTACATCCTTTCAGCAAAACAACTTTATTTCTGGCAGCCTGACACATGCCTATTTCCAGCAAAAACTTGACTTGTGACGACAACGGATCTCTATCAACTTTATTCAAGTCTTGTCTGTTGCAAACCCCTTTGGCATTCGATTCCAATCATTTGCAATGACTTAGCTGTCAGTCAGCTGACTGTAACAACTTTTCTATCACTTGACTGATCATTCACTTGGCTTCACACAACTGACACACAGCTGGGTCTTCTCTTTAATCTTCAGTCGACTCTTGTAATCTTCAACTTAGCTGACTCCAACTCAGCTCAAATAGACCTATCTATTACAAGTTGAATTACAAAGAAAATGGGGTGTCAACTTCCTATTCTAAGTTTTACATGGTATCATCAAAATCTAAACATAAATCTTCCTAACACGTATAATATTTATGGTTAATTTTAATAATTTATCTTAGATTGACACCTAGGTTATTTATATTCTCATAATCTCCCATCCAAACGGGATCTTCATTTTAATGGTTTTCTCCTACTAAAATGTGATATATGAAAATTGAATGGACACACCTGGTCGATCGAAATGATAAAATATGAGGGCGTTGTATGTTTTATGGATGGATGGAAAATTGAGTTGGCACAATAAGTGAAAAATAATGCTTCACCATTTGAAATCGTGTTGCCACGTTCAAAATTTGGTCCATCCATCCATAAAACAAACAACACCCTCATGTTTGATCATTTCGATCGTCAAAATGCATGTGTCCATTCAATTTTTGTATATCACATTTTAAGGGGAGAAAATCATTAAAATGAAGCGAACTTGGATAAAAAATTACGATAACAACAAAAAGAAAAATATCTATATAAGAAATAAATATTACAAAAATATCAGGAATAAACAAAACAAAAGCTAAAAGTCATTTATTAAACTAGCCATAAAATATTTTTATTGATCCACAAAATAACGAATTCGATCCTGTCGATATTTCCTAGAAATTTAACGAATATGAGACTTGGGAAAAACGTGAAGATGAAGCCATACCCTATATATATATAATCAAAAGGTTGAAGATGAAACCGTTCGAAGGTCTGTAATGTGTTTAAGGGGAGAAAAAAGGCCAAAAAAATTGAATAATATGACGATGATTCAAGAAACCAAAAGAAATTTTTTTTTGATGCCATTGAATCTTTCAAAGCGAGAAAAATTGACAAACAAGGTAAATGCAGACCGCTTATCATTTAGGCGGGAAAAAATAGTGAAAAGATTTATGCTAATATATATATAAAGATGTGAACCATGTGACCCTTCTCGCATAGGTTTTTTCTTTCTTTCATTCTTTTTTCTTTCTTTCTTGAACTATCTTTTGAATAACAATTTCCCCGTTACTAGATTAAGTTCCTTACTATTTTCCCAATAATAAGAATAATCCAACGTACAGATTGTATTGTTGCAATATTTGGGAGGAATAAAATAATATTTGTTGGGGACAAAAATGATATTTAATTAATTAATATATAATTCAGTATATATATATTGATTTAATATTAATTGTCCAATGGGCTCTTAATAAAATAACCCGGCCTAAAGGTATCCGGATCGCCCATAAAGCTAATTTCTCCAACGCGAACCGATCCATAGCCGAATTCTCCTACACCCCACAGGGCCCATCTCCTGTATAAAAAGATCCCTCATATTCATTTGTATGTTAATTTATTCATAATTCTCCTACGCATTTAATTCAAAGATTGAGTTACAATTTTATTCTCTCATTCGTCGTCTTTTTTAGTGTCGGGGGTCTCCCCGGGATAACCCCGGGGCCCTCTAACATTTGCGTGTGTGCGGACAAGTTCATAGCCGAAGGATTTTCCAAATTTCTCGGAGAAGAAGACTTGAAGACTTCCCCGAGAAGAAGGATTTTGCCAACCCTATTGACTTGGAGTGATCTGTCTTAAAAAGCAACATCATTTTGGCAATGTCTGTGGGAAGAAGCCAAAGTACACGAAGATGCAAACTCGATCACAAACACGTTAAGTCGGATCTCAAGTTGCAGGTCATGGCGCCGGAGACCAACAAGAAGAAAGACCACCCGGAAGGTGGGGAACCAGCCCTCTTTCTCCTAGAAGAGTGTTGCCCCATCCTCCGTTCGTAAGAGGGGCGCCGCCCCCTCTCCCTGGGGGCTCGCCCAAAGAAATTCATCTATTCCGGGAAGCCCTCCAGGCTCTCTTGGATAAAGCTGCTTGGAACGCCTTGAGGCATCATGCTGCAGCCGAGGCTACAGGAAGATCACTGTGTGGCTCCGCCCACCACCGAAGACCCTGATCATAAAGATCAGGGAGAAAGAGAAGAAGGTCGCGGTGAAAATCGTGAAGAGCCACCACCAGTTGAAGAATCTCAAGCAGTATAGCCCAGCCAAGCTAACTCGCGAGCAACTTCTTTGATGAAGAGGAGCCCTTTGGCCCATGTTATTCTGACTGAACCTCTACCTTCGGGAATCAAGACCTCCAACCACCCGGAGTATGATAGAACTGGAGATCTACAGGAACACTTAGACAAATTTTACGCCAAGGTGGATCTCTATGACATGACAGAAGCCTCCTACTGTAAGTGTTTTGCACTACTCGACTAAGCGAGCGCCGACTTGGTTCAATCGCCTCCCGGTAGGATCAATCTCCGTGGATGGAAAGACTTACGGAACCCTTCATGTAGCGAGTTCTCCATTAATGTAAAAGTGCCCCAAGACTATTTCTCACCTCGCTCGGTGAAGCGAAGGAAGGAGAGATCATGGGAGTTTATGAAATGGTTATTGGAAGCCGTCAATAAAGTCGCCAAGGTCAAGCGTGAGATTTTGGCGATATTACATCGTAACCTCTCGCCAAATGGCATCCGAAGGAATCAGAATGAAACCTCCTCCAACATGAAGGAGTCCACCAAGCCTGAACCTAGTGCCAAGCGCATGTCCTGGGATGACTACAAGAACCAACCTCGAAAGGGTCAGAGAAAAGATCATGGGTCAAGCTACACACCTCCTCAATGCTCCAACAAAGTGGACTGCGATAGCCCGCCGGAAGAAGGGGATCATTGATCCTCAACAACCATTGAGGAGCAACCCTACACGGGCTTATAGGGGGCACACCACTGAAGATTGTTTTGTTCTGAGAAAGAAATCGAGCAAATTATCTAGAAAGGCCACTTGAAGGATTATATGGACCAGAGCAAGTTTCGCAGTGATCCAAGACCGCATGAAGAATAATTTCAGCAGGATCTGCACCGCTCAGACCCCGCAGGGAGGAAATTTGCGACAATCATATTGTCGGAGTCATTAATATGATCTCTGGAGGACCAGAAGCAAATGATGCCCCCGAAGTGCTCTCTAGGAATGTAGCAAAGAGTGAAGGGGGCGACCCGAGGAAAACCCATCCAAGAAAAGAATTATGGAGCCCCATCAGACCAAAGGCATGCCTATCACGTTCGGCACTCAAGACTACATCCCAGAAACCCAAGTTCACCCTAACGCCATTGTCATATCAGTTATGCTGGCCAACTTCGTGGTCAAAAGGGTCCTGGTAGATATGGGGAATGCGGTGGATGTTATATTTCGGGAAGCCTCCGACAAGATGAGGATCGACCTAACATAGGTTGTTCCAGTTTTGGCACCGCTGATTGGCTTCACTAGAGCAGTGATCAAGTCCTCGGGTGAGATTAACCTACCACTCTTGTTGGGCATGGAAACCCCGCATTAGGTTACGAAGATGGTCCACTTCCTCATTGTAGACGCTCTATGTCTGTACAATCTGATATTGGGAAAGCCAGGCCTGAAACTATTCCGAGCCATCCCCTCTACGGTTCACTTAAAGTTGAAGTTTCCTGTGGAATCGGGGATAGAGGAGACTGTTGGAGACATCAAGATAGCTTCGGAATGCTATGTGGCCACCTCGAAGATGAGCAAGATCTTAAGACCGAATGATGAAAGCACCGCACAACCTTAGACACCAGCTCTCCCTGGACTCTTGGAGATTTTAGTATTTAATATTTTTGACTATTTTCAGTTTATTTCCACCCAAGAGATGTCAAACATTTATTTATATTTCAGTCATGTTTTCTCCCACATGGCGTAAAGATTTATCATTATAATGAATAAAAGTACTTTCACGTTTCTACTTTGATATTGTGAATGCAGTTAATGGCCACATATGGCCAAGGTCAATGACCGATTGGGTGCTCTCCTCAACAAACCTCATTTTTCCTAAGCTAAAAGCCCTGATGGGAGGGGCCTCCTCATGGGGTCCTCATAAATAGCCTCCTCCTGGCTAAGATCCCGAGAGGAAAGACCTCACCCTATTAAGATCCCAAAAGGGAAGACCCCTTCCAAATAAGACCCCGATGGGAGGGGCCTCTTCACGGGGGTCCTAGTAATTCACCTCCTCTGGCTAAGACCTTGGTGGAGAAAACCTCACCCGGCTAAGACCCTGGGTGGGTAGACTTCTTCCGGCTAAGCCGCGGATGGGAGGGGCCTCCTCATGGCAATCCTAGTAATTAACCTCTTCCGACTAAGACTCTGGAGGAGAAGATCTCACCCGGTTAAGACCCCGATTGGGAAGACCCTTCAGGTTAAGACCCCGGATGGGAGGGGCCTTGTCATAAGAGAGTCCTAGTAAAACAAATTTCTCCTCCGGCTAAGACCCCGGAGGGAGAAGCCTCCTCGCAAAAATCCCTGTGAATTCTTCTTCACGATGGAAATGTGCAAGAAAAAAAGGCAAAAATGCTAACACATATGGGAAAATATAAAAAACAATAAAGCAAAAACTTGGAGAAAACATGGAAGCTTACCCGAGCAACATCCTCGTGAAGGTGAGTCTCGATGTCCTTGAAGGACAGAGACCCAGGACATGACTGATCATCTACAGACAAAGCTCCTCTCGTACTGGCGTAGCCTGAGCTAGAATCTGCATAGTTCCAATGGCACTGAATCCCCTCACGACGGTTCACTCTGCTAGAAAAGATAACTCGGGGAACAATAGTCTCAAAAGCAGTAACACTAGGCTCCATCCTTAGCCTCTTTCCCCAGTTGGGCCTGAAGGAGGACGGGGAGTAGGAACAACATCAATGCAGTCACTAAAGCGAGATCTCGGGCGTCGATCACTCTCCTGGCGATGAAGGCGTGACCCTCGCTCATTGTCACTCCAGGGCGGGGTGCTCGAGCTCCCCACAGCAGCAGACTTTCCCTTGGCCTTCTCATTTTGCCGGTGCTATAACTCTCCTAACCTGAAAAACAAGCAAGAAGAAATATCAGAAAATAGAGGCAGTCAATATACAAGTAAAGAAGGAAGAAATATAAAGAATTAAAGCAAGGTCGGATACCCAAGATCTTCCTAACATTCAAGACTCTTAAACAATCTACATCGGATCTATGAACTTCCGCCATTTCCTTTCGGGAAGAAGGAGTACCTTGGTCCGTCATAACTTCCGAAACCCATTCATGAGGAGCTCCCAACCATTATCCCTCACGTAAAAGAAGTCCTCCTTCCATAGACCACCAAGAGAAGAAAGCCCTCAAGAAACTTGCACCGGGGCGGGAAGAAGTGGAAGAAGGTGTCACCAGAGACTTCGGCATAGAACAGAGAATGAACTCCATCTATAGTCGGAATCAAGCCCAATCGTTGCATTACATGTTCATAGCACCGTATACATGCATAAGCATGAGAAATCAATTGACCAACACATGCTCCCACACATCTAAGGACCGCGATGAGGAAATTATCTGGAGGAAGAACAAAGCCAACAGAGAATCAGAAGGTATACAATGATGAAGCCTCGGGTGGATGAGTAAGTTTATTGCCAAACCCGGGCCAACATCATAAAATCTGAAAGAAGCTCTAGTCGCTCCTGGAGCCTACGGAGCCAAACGAATGATACTCGAATGGCCAACTCTCCTAAAACAACTGCCTGAATCCCAGGAGGAGGCCTGTGTTGATACTTGGGATGGTGGACTTCTTCGGGACTATCTTCCCTGGACTCCGCCTTGGAAGACCCATCACTTTAGCTCGAATCTGACTCAAGCTCTATATCTCCTTCGCCATCAAAACACAACTCTGGAGCGAGAGGAGGAATATCAAAATCCATGGAGGAAAGTGGAAATGAAATGACAGAACCCAGTAACACCTCGACCTCCAAATGGAACGGAAAAAATACTGAAATCCAGGATACGGCCTGAAATATATGAAAACTCCAAGGAAGATGGGGACACACGAGAAGAAAAATGAGCCGAGGGGCTTGGGATGCCCCTTAGGGGCGCCCTTCTCCACCGGGGGTGCCTGAGCGCGCTCTTGTGGCAGGGCGTCAAGGGGGCTCCCTTGCCCACTCCAAGGAGGCGCCTCGGGCGCCCTCTTCTGCCTTTGGAACTCCCTGTTGGGAAATTTATTGTTTAGATTTTGATGAATGCCATGTAAAACTTAGAATAGGAAGTTGGCACCCCATTTTTGTTGTAAACTGCATTGTAACAAATAGGGTTGGTCAAGCCGAGTTAAGTCGCCTATGCCTAAACATGCAAGAAGACAACCGGAGACTAAAAGGAAGACTCATTGCAAGACACCGAGTATGGCAAAGAAGAGAAGACGGGAACTCGACAGAAGGTGCAAACAGATGCAACAGTAAAGTATCGCCAAGTCAACTCAAGATAGCCAAGTCTCAAGTTGAAGTGACAAGAGTCATCCATGATTGAAAGTGACTCTAAGTCACCTGGGGAAAGCAAGGAAATGCGGTCAAGTCGAGATAATCGAAAGAGATCCTGTTGCACAAAAATCAAGAGAATTACTTAAACAAGTAATACCTCCATGCTACCTTTCTCGAAGTGCTCACCCGGAAGCGTGCAAGGGAATGAACCAATGGGAAGCACTACACCGTGTCGAGCTCGAAAAGTCAAGAACAATTCATACGAGGAAGTGGCAACTCCAAGGATCGCAACAAGACAAGCCAACGACCACAAGTGACTTTCAAAAATAAGTCTATCTCTTCAACTAGCGATTTCTCGAAAGATCACTATAAAAGGTCAATGAATGACTCGAGAGAAGGTTACCTTGACTACCCGAACCATGAACATTTCAAGAAAACATTTGAACTCAGTAACCTAAAATATCCTCAAATCATTCAAGATTAATCCTCAAGCCTACACTACTTAAGAAAATCAATCCATCACTCATCCTGTGAAGGAAAGATAGCTTCAATCGTTGAAGAGAAAACCTTTGAAGAAAAGGGTCTACATTCCACGGAGGATTGTAGGAAGGTTCAAGGTCGAACCGGTCTCGAGTTTTTTTTTGGAGGGCTTCGTGATCAAATCCAAAGAGCTTGAGCAAGTGAGTCAGTAGCAAAGCGCACCGCCCGTGAAGAAGCCGAGTCGCACGAGAAGCCACCGCGTGACCAAGGCATCTCCGGATCGAGTCCCAAAGGATCAAGTCACCGTGTGATCAAGACTTGTATCCGGATTGTTACCACTCAGATCTTGATCAATACTTAGTGGATTCCTCCAGGAGTTGGAGAAGAGAGAGTAGAAGAATTACCCCATCTTGGAACCTCTATAAAAACTTATCGTGTCATTTACATTTCAAAGATTTTAATTCTTGCACTTTATTTGTTTAATTCTGTGATAAATTTGCTATCCACTTGATAATCTCTAAGTACTAAAACCAATGATTAAATCATAACTAAACCAAATTTTAGGGTGTTATGTCTTCCAATGAAAACAAACTACGAGTTGAGCTAAGTCTTTAGTCTTAACAATGAGTTATTCTTTCAACAAAATTTCATGAGTCTGTTGATTGACTAACTCTACTAATTAACTAAATTAGCTATCCACCAAGGACACAAATTGTGTAGTATCAACTCGAACTTTTAAAAGGACTAAATCGAAAAGTTGGTAAGGTTTATTCAACCCCCTTCTAAACCTTACACTCACACCCCCTTGGGACCAACAAGTGGTATCAGGTGCGGTTGTTCATTGAGCCTTCCGCACCGTTCTTCAACTAGATCTCCAAATTTCTCAAAGTCCTGCTTTAGTACTTAAGTTTTCAAAACTCCTTTTATCATCAAAAGTTATTATCATGGAAGCAAATTTGACACGCATCCCTATGTTCACAATTGAAGAATTTGATGATTGGAAAATTCGTATGCAGGCTCATCTATCAAAGATTACATGATGAGATGTGGATAGTGATAGAGGATGGGCCACTACAAATTTTAAAAGTGAACACACCAGTAAGGAGAGTCATAAATAAGGGCGAAGATGATGTTGCTCCTAGACCACTATGGTGAAAAACCAAGAATCGAATGGACAAATGATGACAAAAAAGATATAATCTAGACAATGTGGCCAAGGACATCCTTTACAAAACCTTGACAAAGCCATGTTCAATAAAGTCAAATCATGCGAATCGGCTAAAAGAAATCTGGACAAGCTAACATTGATTTGTGAAGGCTCGAGCAAATCAAGGAAAATAAATTATCGTTGGTCAAAAAAATTCGAGAATTTCAAAATGATCACATGAGAGAACCTGGATCAACTGGATGCTCGGTTCACGAAATTACCAACGAGCTATCTCGCTTCTTGGAAAAGAATATACACGAAGAAATGTGTATGAAGATCCTAAAAAGTCTCCCAACTTAATGGGAAATGAAGGTCATGGCACTAAGACATTCCATGGACCTATCAAAGACATCCAACCATGAGCTATTCTCGGATCTCAAAGCCTACGAATTTGAGAAAAGAAGAAAAGACCAGGAGGAGACAACTATACCCAAAACAATTGCTCTAATTGTTAAGGATGGTAAGAGAGCCGAGGTCAAAGAAGTCATTGACCCGGAGAAATAGCCCGATGGTTAAAAGGTTCAACAAGTTCTTCAATAAGAACTACAAGAGAGGCAAGGGCGAATCCTCCGAGAAGACACTCGGCTCCCTCCAAGTCAAGGGAAGATAGGCCAACCAAGAGAACAGATCATCAAAAAGTCAATATCAAAGGGTCGACAATCCAAGAATGGAAAGAGTGATCAAAAGGTTGAATATCTATGCTTTGAACCGTAGGCAACCAGGTCACTATGCCATTGATTGCCCATATCCTCGTAGTCAACAAATACATGAATGAAGAAGAAAGAAAAGTCTTGAGAGAAAGAAGACAAGAAAAGAAAAAGGCAATGTTGGCCGCAGAGATCACGAGACAAAAGTCAAGAGACATAGCCGATTCAGAGTAGTGAAGCCGACTACTCAAGTGACTCAGAAGAAGAAGCCTTGATCCGTCTGATGGCCAATGAACAAGACCAACCCGACCAAGAAGATGAGGTACACTCGACTCATCACACTCGGTTCTAGTGATAGTGATCGTGACACACACACTTCATCACCCACTCGATCTTTATGATTCATTAGGCAAAATGATGAAAGATTTTGAACACATTAAATCCTCACACACACTACTAAATGAGGAAAACAACCTACTCAAGAGCCAAAACTCACAAATGACTAAGGAGCCGAGTACTCTAAGTCAAATAGCTAATGAGAATAAAAGTTTAAAGACCGAAAATGCCATGCTAATAGCGTAAATAGCTGCCATAGAAAAGAGGGAGAATGACCTCAAAATGTGATTGCCTCATTCACTAAGGCATCTAAGTCATTGGATGATCTTATCATGAGCCAAAGAGAATGTGGAGACAAGACAAAGCTAGATTTAATTCTCTCATTATGTCAAGCTCCAAAAGTGATTTTGGAAAAAGATCTTCAAGCAATGAAGTATCTCAAAAATCCAAAACTCCAAATGGTGCACACACATTTGTTCCAAAGCACAATTACAAGCAAACCGGCATTGGTTATAAAGGAAAAGGAAAACAATAGCCGATTAGTGTCTTTGAGAGGACAAATGAGAAGAAATTCACCGAGTTCCTCAAAGAACTCCAAGCAGAAATAAACAGAGCTACCAAAAATCCCGGAAGATCTATAAAAGAAACACATATGATGGGAATGGTAGAAAATACCTGCCAAGCCGATTGGAATGATGTGAACTATCGGAAAGACCTATGGAATATAAGCCCAAATGGCAAAGGCCTAAAACTCAAGAAAGACCATTCCAAAGGTATAAGAGCTTTCATCAAAGACACATATGCACCTAGGCACTACACTCGAGATATCACAACTACCCAAAGAAGGCAATTGCTAAAACACACACACGGCATACGACAAAAGACAAAATTGTATGAACCTAGAATCCCCAAGCAATTTGCCAAAATTAATTATGATTATGGCACGATAGATGGCAACCCCTTAAAGCTAAATCATTTGGCTATAGGTTGGTTGGATCATCTTACAATACTAACCCCTTAGGACCCAGACTAGTATGGGTACCTAAAACTTAATTTCCTTGTTTGCAGGTTCAAGGAATAGCTGAGTGCCAAGGAACCTGGTACATGGATAGTGGTTGTTCCAGACATATGACAGGAAACAAGAAAAATCTGTCAAAATTCAAGGAAGTCAAAGGCGCAAAAGTTATATTTGGAGGAAATGAAGCTCCAGGAGAAATAAGAGGCATTGGATCCATCAAGAAAAATGGATAAGAAATCACAGATGTTGCATATGTTGAAGGACTCAACTTCAACTTGCTAAGCATCAGCCAACTCTGTGACAAGGGATATAATGTTGGATTTAACATGAGTATATGCCAAATCAAGGATACTGAATCAAATGAAGTTGTGTTGCAAGGATGCGCATAAAAAGAACATGTATATCGTGGATTGGTCAACAAAGAACACCCAAAGACTGTCATAGCAAAGAGCAAAAACCTTGAATCAAGTTGGTTGTGGCACAAGAAGTGAGTCACCTGAATTTCAAAACAATTAACAAGCTTGCCAGAAGCAATCATGTGGAAGGACTTCCAGACTCAGTATACAAAAAGGAGAGTATATGTGACGCATGTCAGAAGGGAAAACAAATCAAATCATCATTCAAGGAAAAGGCATGTCCATCTTCAACAAGAATATTGCATCCGCTACATATGGATCTATTTGGTCCAAATTGAACCAACTAGCATAAGTGGGAAGAAATACACCTTGGTGGTAGTAGATGACTACTCAAGATATACATGGACAATATTCATGTGTAAGAAGAAAAAAACTCTACGAAACTACCACAAATTGATGAAGATGATTCGAATGAGAAGAGTCAAACCATCATCAAAATAAGATCGACAGAGGAACCGAGTTTGTAAATGGTATAATAACTCGATATTGTATTGAAAATGGCATTGGTCATGAATTATCTGCAAAGCAAGGACTCCACATCGAAATGGAGTTTTGAAAGAAGAATAGAACTCTCAAAGAAAGCGGGGAAGGACCATGTTAGCGTAAGAGGACTACCTAAAAGATTTTGGGTTGAAGCAATAAACACAAAGATGCTACACTCAAAATAGATGCATGATAAACATACACAAAGACTCCTATGAGATTTGGACAGGAGAAAACCAAATGTTGCATATTTCAAAATATTTGGATGTAAATGCTTCATCCATAACAATGGCAAAGATAATATAAAAGCTTTTGATGCTAAAGTCGATGAAGGTATCTTCTTGGGATACTCAAATTAAAGCAAAGCCTCACAGTACTCAACAAGAGGACTATGGTTACAGAGGAATCCATTCACGTGGTGTTCGATGAGCCAAATGTAAATGGAGAAGACATTGAAGAATCAAACGATAAGCCAATCAACCAACCATGCGAGAAGAGTCCCTATCTTTGAAGTCGGCCGAATTATAAACTCGGATGAAGATGAGATAGTCGAGTCTCAAAACAAATGAAAATCTGCAGCTAAGTGATGACGAGAGAGCTAATCAAAGCAACACACCTTCAATACGATCAATCCAGCCTAACTTACTCCAACCTGATGTAAGATGGGCCGAGAGACCATCCACCGAACTTGTCATTGGAGATATAAGAGAAGGTGTTAAAACAAGATCCGAACTCAACAAGAAGCTATGTTCATATGCTTTATCTCACAAATAGAGCCCAAAGATGTGTCACAAGCATTGATGACACACATTGATTCAAGCTATGCAAGAAGAGTCTGAATCGCTTTGAAAGAAACAAAGTATGGGAGTTAGTTCAAAGACCCACCCATCAAAATGTTATTGGCACTAAATGGGTGTTCGAAACAAGATGAACGAGGAAGGTTCAAAGGGTAAGAAACAAAGCAAGATTAGTAGCCAAAGGATATTGCCAAGAAGAATGGATAGATTTTGATGAAACATTTGCCCTCGTAGCAAGATTGGAAGCTATTAGATGTTTCTTGCCTATGCAGACTCAAAGAATTTTATTGTATATCAAATGGATGTAAAGAGTGCATTCCTAAATGGTTTATTGGAGGAAGAAGTGTATGTTGAACAACCTCCGGATTTGAGCAGAAGACTCTTGGAGATAAGGTATACAAACTCAAGAAAGCTCTATATGGATTGAAACAGACACCCAGAGCATGGTACGATACATTTGTCCCAATTCTTGACTGAGAATGGATTCACAAAAGGAAAAGTGGATAGAACACTCTTCAGAATTCAAGACAGGAAGAGCATACTGCTTGTTCAAATATATGTGGATGACATCATTTTTGGATCCACAAACAAAGAACTGTGTGATAAATTTTCAAACCTCATGCAAAGCAAATTCGAAATGAGCATGATGGGAGAGCGACATTCTTCCTTGGACTCCAAGTGAAACAAATGAAGGATGGAACCTTCATAAGTCGGACAAAATACACCGAGATTTAATGAAAAATTTGGTATGGAAGAGAAGTCTTCTCAGTGAAAATACCAATGAATACATCACCAAAATGGACATGGATGCGGATGGCAAGCCTCGTAGATCAAACAAGATACGAGCACTTATCGATCATTGCTTTATCTCACAAAGAAGCGTGCCGGACATCACCTTTGTCAGTAGGTGTATGTGCAACATTTCAATCAGCTCCAAAAGAAAGCCATATGACTATGCAAAGAGGATCTTGAGATATTTGAAAGGAAGCCAAGAAGTTGGCTTATGGTATCCAAAGGAAGGTGGATTCAAGCTAATTAGCTATTCGATCGACTATGCCGGATGTAGAGTTGACAGAAGAGCACCTCGGTACATGTCAAATGCTTGGAAACAAAGCTAATTTCTGCTTTAGCAAAAGCAAAATTCAATAGCCACCTCTACAACAAGGCAGAATACATATCATGGCAAATTGTGCCCAAATCCTATGGATGAGACAAAGAATGAGAGACTATGAAATTGAAGAAAAGGAAATTCCAATCATGTGTGATAACATAAAGTGCAATTGCAATCACTCAAAATCTGTGTTGCACTCAAGAACAAAGCATATCGATGTCGATATCACTTCATAAGAGATCATGTTGAATAGAAAGACATCACCTTGAATATATTTCAACCGATAAACAAGCTTAATGACATATTCACAAAACCATTATGTGAGTCAAGATTTGAAGAACTCAAGCATGAGTTAGGGTTAATTGGTGAGCCGACACTGGAAGACTCAAAGAAAGGAAATGAAACACAAAAAGGAAAAAGAGTTGAATTCTCAAAATCAACTAAATGAATCGGGTCAGATCGGAAAGACAAATATACCGAATTAGTCGACAACCGAGTCACTATGAGAACTGTGAGAAGAAGAGTTAAATCAACTAAGGGATAAGCCGAGTCATTTATGAACAAAGTGACAAAAACGCAAATGCTTTTTACTAAGCGGAATGTTTTTAAGAATGACATCAAGATAATGATGATGTGTACAGCAAAAGCTGCACACCAAGCTTATGATTGGATATAAATGTTGCCGCATTAAATTCGAGACATTAAATGCTAATCGGGCGTGCAAAATCTAAGCCGTTGATTTCGATCACATTTCAAAACCACCCGCACGCCCTTTCGTAAACCATACTTAAACCATATTCGTCCTCGTTTCTCTCACATATTACCAAAACTGTTCATTTCTCTCTCGGAAGCAAAGGCAAAACTCTCTCAAAACCCTATCAATCTTCAAATCAACTTCTAAGTTTCTTTCCGTGAAATATCAAAAATGGCATCGACTTATGATTTCGTCAAGCTTAGGGAAGCAAATCCACACTGGTCTACTGGATTTCGAGGTATGGTCAAACAGGGTCCGATGACGCCTCATAAAGAAGATTGCTGAAAAGCTCGAAAAGTCCGGCTAAAACCGTTTCGATGATGGAGCTCCCGATGACCTATGTGGAAGAGGTCGCCGCTTCTACGTGAACGCCGAGATTAACGATGAGGGGATCAAATCCTCTTTTCACGGGAAGGAGTTCATCATATCTCGCCAAAGATTTGGCGTAACACCGCCATTACCGGCGAAAGGAGCACCATAAATCAATGAAGTCGATGTAGACTTGGTTGCCGCTGAAGGAAGTAGCCAAGACCGACTATGCCGATAAGATAGTCTACACACCAACAAGAGGTCAAGGAGGACTACCACAAACCGTTGGACATAGTTGCCAAATGCATGACATCAAATTTGGCAAGCTTTGACCAACTATCCAAAGCAAAATTGATCGTCATGGCTGCGATCATTAAAGAAAAGCAAGTAAATCAATTTGAGTTTGTCTACAAAGCAGACTTCCAAAATGTAGAACAAATCCTTCAAGGAGAATGGAGCATTTGAGAGATCCTCGGATACGGCCCGGTGATTGGCCTACCGATGGAGGTAAAAGGAGTCCCTCTTCGACATGGAAAGGCGTTCCATGTAAACAAGAGGATGTTCAGATCAAACCTCTCTCGGCGCACGTAAGAGAGCCTACGCCAAGAGAGATGATACAAGTGAGGGGAATCAGTGACCACAAGATACAATGTTTCCTCTCCACCAAAGAAGAAAAGCTGCCCTGCAAATGCTAAGAGAATCATTGCCCTCGCAAAGAAAGAAAACCAAATCGCTCCTACCCCAGCCGAAGTCACACCGCCCCGCAGCTAGTGTCTTCCCGCCTCAAAGAAAGCAATAGGGCCGAGAAGGAATCTCAAATACCTTCTCCTGATCAAAAAGAGGAGAACTGATAAGCCAAGACGGCCACTCCTCAAAAAAAACAACAAGAGACTACCCCCACGCCGCCAAGACTGAAGAAACTCTCTCCGAACTAAATCCCTCCGGTACAAACTAAGAGAAGAAGAAGAATCTTCAAGCGTTCCGAACTTGAGAAACCGACCGAGTCACCACTCACCAAAAAAAGATATCGAGACCGCCGGAGAAGTAGAGTCTCCGTAAATTATTGATGAAATAGCCAAGTCCCCAAGGCGATCAGCAGAGGCAAATCAAGACCCACCAGTAGTTCGAACAAATGAGACACAAGAAGTAGCCGAGAAAGCTAACTCGCTCAAGGACAGATCGTATCCCCTCCCCGCAATGCAATGACGCAGGTGATAAGATGGAGCACCGTAGCTTGCTACCTTCTATCCCCGAGAATGAGGGACAAAGCAAGAAAGAAGCTGATAGAGATGATGATGTGATGATCTTATCCCCACCTTATCCGGACATCCAAAATCGTCTCATGAGAGGAGGAAGTGGAAGTTGAGTCGATCCAGGAACAGTTCCAACGGCCCGAGTTTATCAAAGAAGAAGAGGAACTGATGAATTTTCTTGGGTGACCACTGTGGTCCAAGCACTCGGATGAAGAAAAATCGCATGTATATCTTGCAGATCTTCAAGACAAGGAAAAGGAGAGACAGCGTAGAGTTTGGCACGTGAGAAGGCCAAAGATCCGCCTCCTATCACCGCACCACGTAACATACACATCCTCTCCTCGACGTCCCTATCTCGACAAACTGATGAGGATCTGGACCCCGTTGTCGCCACGTAAGAGTTGCAAATGCAAAGAAGCAATGCACGAATCCGTAGTCCTTCATGAACAAAGAATGATGGAGGGACCAGGAGAGTCCTCCAAAACACAATCGAGATAGACCCAATGGGAGTGGTGCAAAGATATTGCCACCGTTGTTGCCGCCACCACTTCCCACCACTCGTAAGAAAGAACTAAGGGAAATGGCGATGAAACGGGTTAGGGGGACCCCACGAGCCAAACCCTAATGAAGGTGTCTTACCACCCGCCCAACTACTAACACTCGCAGAAAACAGCCGGAGTTTGGAGACGAGTGACCCCATTCCAAGTCACTCACCGGTGCGCCAACCGGGGGGAAACTCCTTCCACCGCAAAGCAAGGTCGGAGGATGCAGCAGATGACTCTACTACGAATCTAGGAGGCGAAGTGGAGAAGGAACAACCACAAAGTACACAAAGAAGTTGTCATCAACGAAGCTCGGATTGATTGAGACTGCTCACCAGGTGCCAACCGCTCTTCCGAAGGCTAATGACGTTGCCGATGCGCGAGGCACGAAAGAAGGAACAACCCTGGGAGTTAACACTGGCGATGAAAGTGCAATCAATGGGGTTGAGACTCCAATGGATGCCACCGCAGAAGACCCTAAGACACCGACACCGCCGAAAGGGATGTCCAGTGCCTCGCCGCAAAGAGAGACCGCAGGAGGTAATGAAGGCCAACGGGAGGTTGAGACTTCCCGGGTAACGGTCAAGTACGTAACATCCCTCTTGCTATCATTTATCCATCCGAAAAGGAGATAAGCGCGCTTCACGATTCCTAGATAATCCTCGATGTAACCTTTTCCGGATCTAAGAAGACGATGAAGCCGAGTCATCCCCTCGAATCGATCCAAAAGACTCACCGAGGATGTTCCAACCACGAGCAAGTCGACGACTCAAGACTACTCATCAAACTTTAAATTTTGATGATGAGCCACCCATGGAAATCTCATCATCGTCCGATGACGCTCGATAAGGCCAAGGACCAGTCCAACTCAATTGGAAAACCAAATGGACCGACGGCTGTTGAGACAATTGAGGCTCAAAAAGTCGGGTCAACTTCACAATGCACTCCCCACCAAACAGAGTCCACCGCGCAGCTCCTCAAGCCGGCAGGTTCGACTCTACAAGAACTTCACGAGCACCACTCATCATTGAACAAATCCCGCTTGCCCGTGATGATTCCTTCGTAGAATCATTTCCCTTTCTCCTGAGGTACCCGACCTCCCAAGAGTCAAAAAGAGATCTCAAGCGCTTCCCGCACTGCATCCTGTCATTCCATCGATACCATCGTTCTGATGACTATGATTTTGACGGCTGTCACACCGCAAATGAGGGAACAACTAAAGTTCGGAGGTGTTCAAAGCATTATTTGCTAAAATTGAATGGATGGAGAGGCACCAGGCCTCGATGGACATGAGACTCGATAACAAAGATGCCAACCTTCACACGACTTGAGAGGCATAATAGTCGAGAATCGGAGTGGGTGGCAACAACAAAGAAACAATGCGTGTGGAATAAGCTAGATATTTTAACATTGTTCAACAAGTCGCTGGTCCGGCGAGCAGAATGCCGATGCAAAGACGCAAATCGAGAGAACACATAGAGCACATGCATGAATCTCACACCAGATAAAGTTGCCGCGTGAGCAAAATAAGAATGAGCTCCTGCGTATGGAAGAAAACATGGATCGAAAATTTAGCCTTCTCATGGCCGAGATGAAGTTGCTTAAAGTCAATCCAACGCTACTCATTCGAGTTTCGTGCGATACTCCGCAGCGCACTGGCGAAACTTGACTATCGCCAGACTCGACTTTTTGCTTGCTAGTATGTTTCCGTTCTTCTCTCCTTTGATGATGCCAAAAAGGGGAAGAGGAATACCTTAAAGCGTACAAAGAGATCCGACGTTGAGAAGGAGGGAGCAAACAGAAAAAGACAAATGAGGAGGTCTCAAGAGCAAAGAAAGGAAAGTCTTGAGGGTGAAGGATCGGGAGATGTCACCCTAATGATTGCACAAACCCCAACAAGGTCCCTTGTCACAAATGATATTATCGCAAAGAAACTCCTGGCCGACTCGCCACTCCAACACTCTGTGTCTATGGCTTAAAAGAGAAAGACATTGAAGCAGGATGGAGGAAGTGGAAGGAAGGATGAATGCCCGAGTTATGGATATCTTGAAACAACATGGAGGCATTCCAAAGAGACAGAGACACTTATGCCATCTCGATGCCGAATCGAGCCAAGATCGCTTGATGAATTTAAAACGCCGCATCCAAGGATACTTCACAAACATGTCCATGGCTCAAGCCTGGGACTTGTACTGGGAAAAGGGTCTCACGCTATGTGAAGAAGCCGACAGCAGAGAGACTACGGCACTCACTCCGCCGGTCACTCACCGGGAAGAAGAAGACCCCAAAGACAATACACGCCTGAGGAAGAGGTAGAGGAAGAAGCAGTGGTGGAGGAAGAGGTTTCACCTAGGCCTCGCCCCAAAACATTGAGTACATAGATCCGTGGCAAGAAAGGAGGGATCTACTTGTTTTGACGAAGTAGCCAATGCAAGTGGCTAAGAACAATGCCGAGTATGTGAAAAGAATTGAAGAAGAAAATAAAAGACAAACTCAGCTATGGGAGGAAAGACAAGAGAGACTAAGAAGAGATGAAGTCGTCTGGAAGGCATATGAAAAGAAAGAAGAAGGCGGTCAAGATGAGAAAAAGAGAAGAAGACCAAGATGACAAATCAAGAAGATGAAAGAAGGAGGCAATGGGGAGATGAAGTGTTGCTATCCACCCCTTCATGTATTTTACTATGTAAATACATACTATGTAAGTCTTCTCGTAATAAATCAGAAATTCTCTATTTTTAAGTAGACACGGATGTTTGATCTCGATACACCTTGTAAACAATGTGTAAAGGACAAGAATATTATGATCAAAAGGATTGATTCTACGCATACATTCTCTCAGAATACACTATCCGTATGTATCTATGCTATTTACATTTTGAATGTTTTAAGTTTTGGCATCATCAAAATGGGGGAAATTGTTGGGAAATTTATTGTTTAGATTTTGATGAATGTCATGTAAAACTTAGAATAGGAAGTTGGCACCCCATTTTGTTGTAAATCGCATTGTAACAAATAGGTTTGGTCAAGTCAATTAAGTCGGTATGCCTAAACATGCAAGAAGACAACTGGAGACTAGAAGGAAGACTCACGCAAGACAAATTGAGTATGGCAAAGAAGAGAAGACGAACTCGATCAAGGTGCAAATGAGATACAACAGTAAAGAATCACCAAGTCAACTCAAGATAGCCAAGTCTCAAGTTGAAGTGATGTAAGAGTCATCCAATGATTGAAAGCCGACTCTAAGTCACCTGGGAAAGCAATGAAATGCAATCAGTCGAGATAATCGAAAGAGATCCGTTGCACGTAAATCAAGAGAATTACTTAAACAAGTAATACCTCCATGCTACCTTTCTCGAAGTGCTCACCCAAGAAGCGTGCAAGGAATGAACCAACGGGAAGCACTACACCGTGTCGAGCTCGAAAGTCAAGAACAATTCATACGAGGAAGTGGCAACTCCAAGGATCGCAACAAGACAAGCCAACGACCACAAGTGACTTTCAAAAATAAGCCTATCTCTTCAACTGACGATGATTTTTGAAAGATCACTATAAAAGGCCGAGAATGACTACGAGAGAAGGTTACCTTGACTACCTCAACCACAAACATTTCAAGAAAACATTTGAATCAGAACCTAAAATATCCTCAAATCATTCAAGATTAATCCTCAAGCCTACACTACGAAGAAAATCAATCCATCACTCACCTATGAAGGAAAGATAGCTTCAATCAGTTGAAGAGGAAACCTTTGAAGAAAAGGGGTCTACATTCCACGGAGGATTGTAGGAAGGTTCAAGGTCGAACCAGTCTCGAGTTTTTTTTTGGAGGGCTTCGTGATCAAATCCAAAGAGCTTGAGCAAGTGAGTCAGAGTAAAGCAAGGCAAATGCCTTGAAGAAGAAGCCGAGTCGCACGAGAAGCCACCGCGTGACTGGGGCATCTCCAGCATCGAGTCCCAAAGGATCAAGTCACCGTGGTGATCAAGACTTGTATCCGACCTGCTACCACTCAGATAATCGATCAATACTTAGTGGATTCCTCCAGGAGTTGGAGAAGAGAGGAGTAGAAGAATTACCCCATCTTCGAACCTCTATAAAAACTTATCGTGTCATTTACATTTCAGCGATTTTAATTCTTGCACTTTATCTGTTTAATTCTGCGATAAATTTGCTATCCACTTGATAATCTCTAAGTACTAAAACCAAGGATTAAATCATAACTAAACCAAATTTAAGGGTGTTAAGTCTTCCGCTGAAAACAAACTACAGTTGAGCTAAGTCTTTAGTCTTAACAGTTGAGTTATTCTTTCAACAGCTCAGTCGAGTCTGTTGAGTGACTAACTCTACTGATTAACTAAATTAGTTGTCCACCAAGGACACAGTTGTATAGTATCAACTCTGAACTTTTAAAAGGACTAAATCGAAAAGTTGGTAAGGTTTATTCAACCCCCCTTCTAAACCTTACACTCACACCCCGTGGGACCAACACTCCCATCTCTCTATCCGCTTGACACACTCCACTCTCACTCCAACTCTCTATGGGCTCTCACATCAACTCTCACCTCAACTTTCAAGAAATTTTCTAAGTCTTCTACAAAGCAAAAAAATTTCAAATTTAAATAAGTAGAGAGAAATATTAAATTTGGAAGAAATGGTCACAATCTCTCCTCCTGTTTCCTTATGAAAAGTAGTCAAACATTCTCCAAAGGCAAGACAAGAAATACAACAAGACAATCCGGATATTTCTACACCTGATTAGCTCCTCGTTACTTTCATCCCTCCGCAACACCGAGTCGGGGCATATGTTGGGTGCAAAATAATATTTAATTAATTAATATATAATTCAATATATATTTATTCAATATTAATTGCCCAGTTGGATCTTAATAAAATAACCCATCCCAAAGGTGTATGGACGCCCATAGTTGAATTCGATTTCTCCTATGCGGACCGCCCATAGGACTAAATCTCCTATACGATCCATAAGGCCAATCTCCCGGCCTATAAAAGGGTCCCTCTTATTCATTTGTAAGTTAACTAATTCATATTTCTCCTACGCATTTAATTCAATATTCAATTACTATTTTATTCTCTCGCTCACCATGTCGACTTGAGCATCGGAGGGGCCTCTACGGATAATTCCCGGGCCCTCTAACGTTGGCACGTTTAGAACACCGGTAAGTTCCCGATCCGAAGGATTTTCCAGCCTCTGGACAAGAAGACTTGAAGACTTTCCTCTCGAAGAAGGATTTCGTCAACCCCGTGACTTGGAGTGATCTCGCCTCTAAAAAGCAAAGATCAATATTTCATAAATATTTATATGTATTTAAAAACTTTCATATTATTATTGAAAAGTGTCTGGGTTTTTTTTTCCAAAGATAAAGTAGAATGTGACAATATGTATGTTAGCAATCTAGGTGGAAACAAGAATCACATATTTACATGTATAAAGTGGATCGAGTATACCTATTTGCAGTGAAACTATTGATTCACGTAGTTGATATGTGTAAAATATGCGTGCATTTGGGGGCTTAAATGATATATAATTCATGCATTTGCATGCATATTTAATGATTTTTACTTGATTTCCTTAAGAGGGTGTGATATTGCGGATTCTTGTGAATTTTGCAGAAAATTGAGCTAAATTGGACAAAAAGTGATAGCACATTCCAAAGATATGTCAAAAGACAAGGTAAGAGTAAAGATGTGAAGGAAAGAAGCATGGACGGTCGAATAAAAGGGAATTACTTTAAAAAAACATCCACATGCGCTAACAAAGATCGCGTTTTTAATATGTTGGTCATAACGTTCTCTACAAAATTGATATTGCGCTGATTCAAGTGGCTATGGAATGCTAAGAGAAATGACTACAACGTTCATGAGGACCCCAGGGGCAACACCACACGTGTACATGGACAAAACCCATTGCACGTCAGGCCAGTGGAACAATCACACGACCGTGTGAAGTGTTCAACGATTTTCGTAAACAAAAAACCAATCACACGGCCGATGATCAGGATCTCGCACACGGGCGTGGTGACCTATCTATGTTTGATTTTGTGTCCTAATCTCGCATAATGTTACCAGGATCTCTCAAATCACCTATATAAAGGGACCAAGGCCATGGACGAAAATATCAATTCATATATACTTGATTCATCACAAAATACACTAGGGTTAAACAAATCTATAGTCTTCTAAGAGAGGAGGGCTAATCTACGAATAACACCACAAGGCCTTTCACATCCGCAAAAAGCCAAGGGTTCAAGCTTGGAGGAAGATCAATGCCGACAAGAAGGATTTTCTTTCTTAGTTTAGATCCCTTGTTTGCACCTAAACGATGTCAAACTATTTGATTTCATCTTTTTCTGATCCGATAGCATAATCAAAACTGTGGATTTATGTTAAATCTTTATTGATTGTTTTCTTAATTGATTTTTGTGTTCTGTTATATGAATTCAAATGCTTATTTCTTGTAGATTATCTTATCAATAATTTGCATGTCATATTTGTTAGTCCATAATCTGAGAGGTGAGTTCTAATAAACGAAAATCGGATTCAAACATAAACGGGTTGTTCGACCGCTAAACACCTATAAAAGTTTAACAATTACCACAAGAGAACAAGGTCAATTTTAGGGTAGCAAGTTAACCACAAGTCGTCTCTCAAGGAAGACTTAGCCGACAAATAATTATTATGTATCACCATAAACAAAAAATAAATCATAAACACTCTAACCAAATTTGTGATTTTAATTAACTAAAGAAAAACAAATAAAAAGACCAATTAAAACTCGACAGAATTAAACCCGAAAAAAAAATAATATGGATGAAAGTATAGAATTTATGAATCATCTCATCAAACTTGCAAGGATATCAACTAATTGATCATGCAAAGTTAACAAATATAGCAAACAGTAAAAACAAGGCCTAGATCTGATAACTCACGTATTCACAGATTAGGGTTATCCCTACATAATTTGCTATTTTCACTAAGCCAAGTTAGATAATACATCTCTTATTCATATCTAATCCCCTGAATAAATTTAGTCCAGGAATAATATATTCTTCAACTAGGTATAAACTCCGGACGTTTTCCAAAGTCTCCTAGGGTGGTTTCCCATACTTATGTTTAGGCCGACGTTTTACGTAAAAGTCAAATGTGGGGATCATGAATGCTCCTAGTTAGTAAGCAGCTTAACCAGCAGAGTATAATCTCGATTGTTCCAATTTTGTTTTTATGTAGCTCTATAATGCATTTCTTTTATAGCTCTATAAAGCATTTATTTTTCGCAAGGCTAGCAGTTTTTGTGTACACGCAAATCAAAAATAGGGTTTTAACTTAATTCACATCAATGAAATCTCCTAATTCATATCCCACAACCTGGATTACTATTTAACCATCACCTAATTCGTTCATCACAATGGTTAATTCACAATTTAGTCAAATCCTTTGTATCAAGTTCACAATGTCATTTCCTAATTGTGGTTGGAATTAATGCATCTATTTCAAGTTAACTGAACAACACTATTATTAAACTTGGAATAATCAATAGGCAAAGTAAAATATAATCTCAAGCAATCAACATACATTATCGATGACTAATTGTCCCCCTACACTTAAATCACGCAATGACCTCAATGCGTAAAAATAAAAGAGAAGGAAAAATATGTCCCTGAAAAATGCGAAGATTGATAAATGGTGCCATAATCACATCCGCCTACAATTCTTCAAAAGTCATATGAAGAAGAAAACATAAAAGCAAAATAGAAAAACTAGGGTAATGAAAAATTTAAAAAATGCAAACATACACACTTGAATTCAACACACACAAAAAGAAAGAAAAGAGAAATAGAAAAAACAAACTTCACGGGCAATGTCATTGATCATCCGCCAAATGTGGCGTAGGAAGGGCGAGAAAAGACATGTTTACCCAATTCGCTCAATATTTTGCACCCGATTATCAATGGAGTCAATCAACGCTCATGTTTTTACGTGAGAGTTGTGGAGATCGGTCATTTGTTCTTGCATATTAGTCATTTGATGTTGAAAAAAACAAAGTTGCCTTGCATAGAATCTAAGATGACATAACGCTTCCAAAACCATGCATGGGGGCACTTGGCTCAGGGGAAAGAAGGGCTTAGAGGCAAAAGGATCAGCGCAGTTTGTGCATCACGTGGGTCATCCATATCGGTATCGTCCTCTCCATGACTACGAAAGCATTTTCTAGTGGTGGGATCCCTAATTCACCTTCCTTAGTCAAGAATTATGTACCGGTAAAATTTTTCTTATTGATGTACACCTTATCCACCACGTATAATTAATCTCGCCTACACTATTAACCACAAAATATTTCGCAATAAGAGATATAAAATGTCCCATCTCAATTTGTAACGTCTTTTCGCCGAATTCGACTAAATGTATCAAAAATAAAAGTGGTGATACAAACTTTGGTATGGGATCAAGCGCAAAATACGAAAATAACTCCGAGCTCGTCACCTTATTGCTCTCATCCTATCCAGCTCCCGAATAAACCCACTAGCGTCCTTTTGTCGAAAAGTTATTGAATCCGCTATTCTAATCAAAATTCTCTCACTTAAAAGACTTTGGGATTGAACGCAACCCGCGAGTAGATAACCCAAATATTGATTTCATTAATGAGTAATCTACCTTACATTCCACCCCAACCAACCCGCATGTAAAATCTCAATGTGCATCGAAAAAATGTAGTGGTGTAAAATTCGACTACTAGCTCTAAATACACCTTACCCACACTCTTAATCAGCTTTTTTTCCAACCCAAAGCATCCAAAAAAAATCCCATAATTTCATCTTTTAAACCCAATTCTTCTAAAGTTGGTAAAAAGAGAGGATAAGTGATGGGTACCTCGAACTCATGTTTGTATACCATTGCTCCTCCTTCTCGGAGTAAATCGGAAGGAAGCGTTGAATTGTTCGCCAAATCAACTGGTTGCATCGGATGTGTTTTTTGAGCCCTAGATGACTCCTCTTGTGCTCTTGTTCCTTGTGGGGTGCCATAGATGAAGGAGAATCATGTAATCGTAGTGCACTTGAAGTTTAGAGGTGGAATTTGAGTTTGGGAGAAGTTCTTTCGGACTTGGGGGAGAATTGGGTGAGAATTTGTGTGGAATTTTGCCCTAAATCGCGATTGAAATACGCCTCTGTTTGTCAAGGTGCACGTTCACATAGGTGATTGTTGTTGGTCTTGCGGCCGCGCACCCTGCTGCTGATAATTTGTGGTTATGTCCATCGCGTGCGCGTTTGTGCAATTTTGCCATTTTATATTTATTTATTTATTATTTAAAAGTATTATACATATATATTTATACAAAAGCGAAAAAAACTCAATCAAACCATTAGATACGATTAGTCGAGAAAATAATACTAAAATAAAAATAGAAAGAAAAGAAAAGAAAAAGGGAAAACTTGGGTTGCTCCCAAAAAACCGCTTTATTTAACGCCTCACTGACGATACCGAGCATGGTCTTAAGTGACCTCTTCGAGCTTCAAGCTCTTGACTCCTTCCAAATTGAGATACCCTTCAAAGTATGGCTTAACCCGTTGGCCATTCACCTTGAAAGATTCATGCGCCCTGATTAAGTAATTTCATTGTGCCATATACATATACCTCTTCAATCTCAAACGCCCGCCCATCTCGATTTTAATTTTTCTCGAATAACCGCAAACTACGAAGTTAAATAAAAGGACCTTCATTCCTGGTTTGAGATGTTTATGGATAATCCTCTTATCGTGCAACCCGCTTGACTTTATCCTTGTATATTCGCGTATTTTCATATGCTACGCCAAAGCTCATCAAGTTCTGGACAGCTTGCAACTTCCTTTTGCTCATGCTTTATCCAAATTTGTGTCTTTAAACAATAACGGGCCAATAGAATCCTAATCGGAGAACCTTAAAGGTTTTTAACGGCCTCCAATGTGTCCACCATAGTGTATTTTATGACAAAAGGCCAAGACATCATTATGTTCGTCTTAGAATGCATCTCTGGATAATTTCATCCTGCTGCATTTTAAACAAGTATGGATCATCCCAAAAATAGAACCTACAAGTAGATAACAATCTTTTTCTTTTCCCTAAACGAAATGTTTGTTCTTACAATTCCACAAGCAAGATATTTCACAATGTCAAAGATACCAAGGAATTGAAGTAACCTCAAATAATCGCCATGGGGAAAGAATCAATTATGTGCTCGTGTTTATGAGAAGCAAGAGTGTCATTAGGAAGAGTAAGACGAGACAAGTGATCCGCTACTACATTCTCGCACTTTTCTATCTTTTATTTCAACATTAAATTTTTTCAACATCAAAATCCCCGAATTAACCTACGTTTAGTTTGTGGTTTTACTCAACAAATATCTTAGGGTTGCGTGATTACTATGAATAATTACCTTAGAACCAACTATGTAAGATCTAAATTTATCCAAGGCAAAAACAATGTAATTACTTGCTTCTTTTTCATTGCTAGTAATTTACTTGTGCATCATTAAGAGTTAAACTAGCATAGTAAATCACATGGAGCGGTTTATCAATTCTTTGTCCTAAAACGCCCTCACAAAGATGATTGACGATCACACATAATTTCAAAAGACAATGACCAATCAGAGCGGCAACAACATGAGCAATTTATAAACTTTCTTTCAATGTGCTAAAAACATTTAAACATTTTTCATCAAAATAAAATGGGGTATCTTGAGTAAGTAATTTACAAAGGAGTTGGCTATTTTTGGAAGAATCCTTAATAAGCCTTCTATAAAACCAAAAGATGCCCAAGAAAACTCCTATTGCCCTTAACATTAATATGGGAGGTAATTTTTCAATAACATCAACTTTAGCCTTCAACCTCACCTCAATTCTTTTCAAACCACATGGCCTTAAGACCCCGCTTATCACCATAAAATGGTTTTTTTCCCAACTTAAGGTTAAGTTGCATTCAATACATCGTTAAAGAACCTTAGCTAATTTATTAAGAAGGTCTAATAAGAGGACCCAAATACGTAAAAATCATCCATGAATACCTCAATGAACTCATCAACCATATCAGGAGTAAATTGAAAACATGCACCTTTGAAAAGTCGAAGGTGCATTGCAAAAAGTCCAATAGCATTCATCAAATGCTAAAGTCCCAACTTGGCATGTGAAAGTAGTTTTGGCTTGATCCCCGTGCGATGGCCACTTGATAATAACCTCGACAAACCACCCTAAAAGTAATAGAAATTATGTCCTCGTGTTTAAGTCAAGCATTTGGATCAATAAAACCGGAGGGGGAAATGATCTTTCTCGCAGCAAGATTCAACTTATAATCAATGCACATCCTCCCACAAAATGTGGTCCTAGTGGGAATAATTTCACATTTTTCATTTTTTATTACCGTAATCCCACTCTTCATCGTACAACATGCACTCGGACTCATCCATTCACTATCCGTAATTAGGTATATCACCCTTTAGCAGAGTTTCAATACCTCCTTTTTACTACTTCCATCATAATGGGGTTCAATCTCCTTGAGCTTCTCTACTAAAACTTAGCCCTCTTTCTAAAAAATTTCTATGCATGCACGAGCAGACTAATCCCTTTGATATCACTCAACCCTCAACCAATCGCATTTTAAAATTTTCTAAGTACCACCAATAATTCTCCCTCTTCTTCTCTGACAAAGACGTGCGAAATAATCACCGACTTAACTACCCTCTTCTAAAAACACACATTTTAAAAGCTAGGGAGTTCTTTCAATTCAAGTTTTTGTTGGGGTTTACTATCCACGCTATCTAACGCAAATATTTCCATCATCTCTCTCGCTTAAGGCTTTCCCTATATGTCTTCCATGACGCCAAAAATATCATCATGCTCAAGAAATAAAGTATCAAGCTATAATCATGCAAAAATGTATTTTAATGACTTCATCAATGAAATCAACGAAAGAGCAATTTTCAAGTGACGATGTGAGGAATGGGATTAGTGTCGAAATAGAGAAAAACATAGTTTCACCAAGCACGATTATAGTCATGCGTCCATTTTTAACATCAATAAGTGTGTACATGGTGGCCATAAATGGGCGGCCCAATGTAAAGTGTGTGCTCATTACCTTCATTTTGCATTTTCCCTACTTCTAATACAACAAAGTCAATAGGACAATGAGACCACTCCACTTTCACCAAAATATCTTCAACAATACCTTTGGATACCTAATAGACCTTATCAGAATTTGAAGACACATTCTAGTGGGCTTCAAACCCCTAAATCATGTTGTTTAAAAAATAAGAGTAACGCATCGATTACTCGCCCCCAAATTGAGCATCCTAAGTTTCTTCACCATTTCCCATTACAAATTTTACCAACGAAACCACGGGATCTCGTTGTTTGTGAG